>JBBHKE010001281.1:50264-111124 GCA_037447655.1 Zygnema cylindricum | reverse complement strand
GAGAGAGAGAGAGAGAGAGAGAGAGAGAGAGAGAGAGAGAGAGAGAGAGAGAGAGAGAGAGAGAGAGAGAGAGAGGTTTGGCATTGACAAGGATCAACCTAGAGCACATTAAGGAGGGAGGAAGTAAAGGGTCTGAACTAAGAACAGGGGATAGGATGAGGGGGAGAAAGATAGGAATGTTGGTACATTTATCTCTCATTATTTCTCTTTCCAAGCTAATCATGTCTTTCTCTCTCCCTGTCTCCTCCATTTGCTAACTACTCGCATCCCTTCCTCTTAAGTAAAAATAGCTCTCTAACTGTAAAATTTACTCTCTCATGAAAAGGTCTTTGCCCTGCCCTTCGCCTCCCTCCTCCTCCCGCGCCACCCTTCTCATCCATTCTCTATCCCTCATTTCCTGCCTCTGTCAATTTTTGCCAGCTCTGATAAACACATACTTCATCCTCCGTCTTTTCCTCTCCCTTTCCCCTACCTCTCCTCTCCTCTCTCCTCTCTTGTCTTCCTCTCCTCCCACCTGCCATGTGGGGACGTGATTGGGGACTCTCTCTGTCCCCTTCTGGAACAGCTGTCGCGCCATTCTTGCATTCCCTCTCCTCTGTTCAAACACTCCCCATGCCTGCCAACTGGCGCCGTGAAATTGGTCAGCTTCCGTGGCTGCTTTCAAAAGCTGCCGAGCTTTTTTTGTCCCTTTCTCGCCCCGGGCTGCCTCCATCAGTCCCCAAGCCTGCATCAGCAGACCCAATAGAGACTTTGACCGATTTCTCCACGAGATTTTGAGAAAATTACCCACTTTCACGATATTTAAAATAGATAAATAGTTAAGGTTCCAAAAGATTTTTCTTTGGGTCCTATAGGTGTGTGTTTTTCTCTTTTTTGGGCAAACGGATGGAACATTATTTATGCTCTTAATGTGGAAACTTAAGGAGAAACATTTTGATTTTTTAGTTTTGTATGTTTTTATTTCAACATTCTAAATTTTATTTAAAATCATGTGATTCTGGAGAACATTAAATAAAAAGCAGGGAGTTAATTTTGAATGAAGTTTTCAAAAAAGCTTCTATATATTGACAGTGTCTTAACTGCCACCGGGAGAGAAAAAAACGAGTCGATTGAAAAAGTTGGTGTTTTTTACGAAGAAAGACAATTTGACTTCCATCGCGTGTTTTTCTTTTTAAAATTAAACCAAGTCTGGACTAAGATGGCCAAAACATATAAATGACCATCTAATCCATCTGAAACAATATTGCAAATGCAAAGAAAACCAGCATTTTATTGGTTATGTACGACATTTCTACTCAAAGAATCAAATATTGAATCCGCTAAATGGACAAAGCAAACACCCTCATCACTTCCATTATCCAGTGAGCTTTTAACTCCATGAAAATTGCTTCCCGAATCTCCAGTTGAATTCTCACAAAGTTAACTTAAAACGCCGATAAATACTTTCAAAGAAAATGACAAGCCCACCGGCAAAAATGCATGTCTACGATATGTAACTCGAACGGGAACATGAATTTGCAAAATAGACACATTATTCACAAGATATAGACTGTTGACAAAAAGTATGTTGTTCACAATTTGCATGTGAATCTTTATCGGACGACAGAGGACCGAATCTATCCATTCATTGGACAATAGACGTGAAAAAGTGATGGAAATCATCAGTTTCCAACTAACTAAATCGTTCTTCACTAATAGTAGTGTAGTTCACACTACTTTAGCTGTTTTACTGTACAAACAGCCGTTTGAACATCCGTAATCCTCACAGAGGTTCAAATTCATATTTGAAACAGAGAGAGGGAGATGAAGAGAGTCAAACTAACCAGCTGAATCTAAAACAATCCCTGAGAATAGCCCAGGAAAAGCCCTTCAAAACCAGCAAAACACCCTCCAAAACATATTGAAACCTTTAAGAAACCATTTCTCATATAAAAAAAAAATGTTTTCAAGAGAGAAAAAAAACCTGTCTAATTGGAGCATTTGTTGGGTCCGTCATGGCTCCCTGTTTAAAAAGCTCTCTCTGTTTCCGGACGCAAAAGCCCAAAGAGACAAACAAATAAACAAAAAAATAAATTTTTTACAACATAGAAAGAGAGAGCAGGAGCGGAAGGAAGGAGGGGAAGGGGAAGGAGAGTGAGAAGGTCTCAAGAGGGCAGAGAAGAGTTTAAGAAGGGAAATTTCAACAACGGATTGCAACTTGTGAGAGAGTATCCCATGTGCGAGAGTCTAAAGAGTGTCCAGGGCAAAGGAGGTGGGGAAGGGGAAAGAGAGGAGACGAGAAGAGGGAAAAGGGGAAAAGCGACAGTAAATAGTGGAGAGTGGAGGGAGTGGTAAATGACAGTAGAGAGAGCGGGGAATGAAAGGGGAAAGGAGGAGAAAGGAAGAGGAAGAGAGGAAGTGCGAGACAGAGGGTACAGAGAGGCAGCGGGAGAGAAAGAGACAGAGAGAGCGAGAAGGGGGAGGGGGAGGGGGAGGGGGAGGGGGAGGGGGAGGGGGAGGGGGAGGGGGAGGGGGAGGGGGAGGGGGAGGGGGAGGGGGAGGGGGAGGGGGAGGGGGAGGGGGAGGGGGAGGGAGAGGGAGAGGGAGAGGGAGAGGGAGAGGGAGAGGGAGAGGGAGAGGGAGAGGGAGAGGGAGAGGGAGAGGGAGAGGGAGAGGGAGAGGGAGAGGGAGAGGGAGAGGGAGAGGGAGAGGGAGAGGGAGAGGGAGAGGGAGAGGGAGAGGGAGAGGGAGAGGGAGAGGGAGAGGGAGGGGAGAGGGAGAGGGAGAGGGAGAGGGAGAGGGAGAGGGAGAGGGAGAGGGAGAGGGAGAGGGGAGAGAGTACCGCGAGTTCTCGCCTCCCGTTCCTCCACTCAAAAATGGCTGCACTTGTGAGGATGTGGACGTTGCCGGGAAAGGACGTCAGCAGGCTCTGGAAGGCAGAGCGAGCGCCCGTCACATCACGCCGCCGGGCGAGCAGCAGTGCCGCCCGGTGGCCCTCTTTGGCAGGCGCCTGGCCTGGACTCACCAGAGGGAGGCGAAGAGGGAGGGAGAGGGAGAGGGAGAGGGAGAGGGAGAGGGAGAGGGAGAGGGAGAGGGAGAGGGAGAGGGAGAGGGAGAGGGAGAGGGAGAGGGAGAGGGAGAGGGAGAGGGAGAGGGAGAGGGAGAGGGAGAGGGAGAGGGAGAGGGAGAGGGGGGGGAAGAGGGAGGGAGGAGAAGGAGAGGGAGGGAGAGGGGATTTACTTGCACGTGTTTTGAAATGGAGAGGAAGAGGGAGTGGGGGGTGTTTTACTTGCACATGTGTTGAAATGGAGAGGGAGGGGGAGGGAGAAGGAGAGGAAGAGGGAGAGGGAGAGGGGTTTTTCCTGCATATGTTTCGATAATTGAAGGAAGAGAGAGGGAGGGAGAGGGAGAGGGAACGGCATTCCTCTCACCTATGTTTTGAGGGAATGAGCGAGAGGAGTTTTTCTCGCTTATGTTTTAAGAGGTAGAAGAACAGACAGGGAGAGGGTGAGGGAAAGGTATTTCTCTCTTTTGTGGAGGGAGAGGGGGAGGGAGAAGGGTTCTTCTAGCTTATGCCTCAAGAGGGAGGGAGAGGGAGGGAGAGGGAAAGGGAAAGGTATTTTCCTCGCCTATGTTTCCAGAGGAAGAGAGATGGAGAGGGAGGAGGAGAGGGCTAGGGATATTTCTCGCTTATGCCTCGAGAGGGAGAGAAAAGGGGTTTTTCTTGCTTTTCTCTGAGAGGCTGACGGGGAAAAAGAGAGAGAGAGTGGGAGGGGGAGGTGGGGAGGGAGTGGAGTGGAGGGGGGGAGAGTGGAGGGGAGGGAGGGAGGGGGGGCAGGGAGAGGAAAGGGAGAGGGAGAGGAAGGGGGACAGGAGGGGGAGTGAAAGGGAGAGGAGAGAGAGAGAGAGGGAGAAAGAGAAAATGCACAAGATAACATGACAAAGGGATAATAGTGAAATAGAAGGAGACAGGAATGCCTTTTTGAGCTGTGAAATGCCTTACCATCAGGGAGCCGCACCCATCGACGTTTGTGCACAGTCTCTCCTCTTCCCTCCAACTCCTTCCCAGACAGATTCCCCGACTGCTCCCCGACCAATCCTATTGTGCCACCTGTCTCCACTGCTGTCTGCCAACTAGCACTGCCGTGATTTCCAGACCTGCCAGCTGGCACAGGCTCTTCTTGCGAACCGGGTCGCAGGCTCTCCTCCTCTCTGTCCTCTCCCTCTCCTTCCGTGTCTCCTTCTCCCTGTTCCTCCCTGTGTCCCTTTCCCTCTCCCTCCCTGTCTCCCTCTCCATTTCCAGGTTTGAAGGGACTGCTGGATGGCCTTGTATCTCCCTGAAAAGACTCTTTCTCAAAACCTGATACAACAAATTTAAAAACCCTATTAAGATAAATGAAGGAAACAACAACATAAATCCTTGCTCCAATCCAGTATTGCAAAAGATATTTGTAATCTTTTTTTCTTTCAGGTTTGAAGAATACTTTTCATTTGTACAAATTTCAGTGAGCGACGAAAGGAGGTGGTTTTGACGAAAAAAACCGAAAAGACTGCCAAAGAAAAGGGGTTACTTGCCCACTACAAAGTGAATAATTATTGTCGTTAAGAAATATATAGCATTGGGTCTATTTGAGCGTTGTTGATCCTCATTTAGGTGCGAGCGGCATGGACGCCTGTAAACCGTTTACCAAATGCGTGTTAAGAAAAGAGAACACTACTTCCTGTTAAGGGGGGAGAAAAAACCGTCACAGTAAGTGTTACTAGCGTTGGTAGCTATTGACATTGAATTTCTGTGCACTTTTGCCTTCAGGTAGTGTCGCTGTTCTACTGAAGTACACCACCCATCGGTACTAGAGTAAATCACTCTAATTCCGGTAGTGTTTTCCTGACCCGTTATCACAAATTAGTCCTGATAACACTATTTTAAGCAGGTCTTTAGTGCAGGTAACGCTAATAATTTAAAAGCTCTCAATGGAAGTTGTAGTACTTGACCACTTAAGTCCTTTTCACTTGCCATACATGAAAATAGCGGTCCACCATTTCACAATTCCTACCGTCTTATGTCTGCTATAGAATACTGTTTCCTTTTTTAAAACTATTGATGCAATGGTCCATTGTCAATTGGCGCCAGACAAAGTGAAGTTGACCACACTCATTAACTCCTACATCGTTAGAAAGTCTTTCTAACCCTGATCAAAAGGATCATGTTTCACTCTAGTATAACTAGTTTATCCATGGTTTCACAGTAAGGCAAATGAGGTTTTTTTTTTTTTTTCCTAAACCATATTATGAAATACACACACATGAAATAGGAGGGATTGGCATCACATGCCCCTGTTCAGGTGAATCCTAACGTTCCAATTTAAGAGACCCAGAGGGCCATATACCACTTTGTAAAGTCATTTTGTCTTCCCAATGCCAAAGTTAAACTGCCTGAACTCCTTTTCATCCTATACAGGAAATAGAGAAGATCATACTATGCTCCTGCCCAGACTAGCTGTGTTTCCACGCAATCGCAAGACATGCTTCCAAACCCACAGAAAATATGGTGCGTTGCAGAGTGTATGGCACGTTCACACTCCACTGTCGACCGAGGGATAGCTTCTTAAAAACTGAGTGATAACAATAGAGTTTTTTTCCTATCAAGGTCGTGTGACAACGCTTGAATGGACGAGAAGACGACCTGTAGGTACTTTTCATTTTTCAAATAATTACAATGTGCATTCATCGGGGCGAGCAAAAAACAAAAAAAACGGGGTAGAAGGAGGAGGACTGTTGAGGCCTTGGAAAAATCTATTCCAAAGGGAAACCAACTGGTAGCTTTCGCCTATTTTTGATTTTACACGATTAAGTGTGGACAGGTAAACTCCAAAAGAAAACATACAGTCAAATTCTTCATAATTTCGTTTACTACATTGAATTTAGTATAAAAGTTCCAGACAGTGAGAAGGAATTTCACAAAGTTTCACGTTGATGAGGTTTTGAAGTCCATCAGAAATATTTGCCAAATTTCAAAAAAGAAGTGTTTTGCAGGAATGGATAGACCAAAGGGTTTAATATTTTAGAAGGTTCGTGGCGGTATCAGGGAGGAAATCTCACTCTGCACCTGCCACATGGCACCATCCAGTTCTGCATTTGTCGTGTTCTGGGAATTGTTGGGAGAGAGAGACGCCATCCCTGTTGTAATGAAATGGGGTGGAGTGAGCCATGGGAAGAATGGAGACAGAGAGGCAGTGTGGCGAGGGTTAGGAAAGGAAAAGAGTGAGGGAGAGAGAACGGAAGAGGGAGAAAAATGGGGGTAGAGAGACATCGTAGAGTAGAATATGAGAGAGAGAAAGGGAGAGAGAGAGAGAGAGTCTTTTCGTGTGTTTGCGAGTGAGAGAGAGAGAGAGAGAGAGAGGAAGAGGAAAAAATGAAGGAAGTGAGTAATCAAGGAGTTGAACGGGACAGGAGATAAGAAAAAAGGGGAACAAGGAGGGGGAAAACAAAGGTAGGGAGGGGAGTGAGGAGAGAGGGAAGAGACAGCAGTACCCTGATGTGAGATCCGCCGAGACTGTCCGCTTCTCACATGCCACGAATTCCCCGACATAGCTTTCGACGTCCATGTGACGTCAGCATGTAAACCTGCGGGAACAGCCACAAAGCTGGCTGACGTCACAGCGAATTTAAAGACATCGCAGTGTAAAATCTGAGCGGGGGGACAAGACGTCAGCCCGGATGAGGGCATTGCGCCACGTGTCTTCCCGTTATGTGCGTCCCAGCTGGCAGACAAGGATTCCTTCAAGAATATCTCGCATCTCGAGGGAAGCCAGCAGAAGAAGGCCAACAGTGTGACGTGACATTCCACAATACCCGTGAGAGCCAGGATTTAGAAGACTACGTAAGTTGGCACCTCAAAATTTACTAATAATTTATTTAGTTTGTTTGATAATTTGAATGTGTGAAAATAATTGGATACGCTATACGTGGGTATTTTACTACTTTGACTATTTTCTGTATTATACGCGTATAGCATGGAGGAACGACATATACACCGTCGATCGCTATTAGAGTAAAGGAATAAATAGCGTAAAAGAAAAAGTAGTGTTATTGGCACTAATCGGGAATTATTTTTTTTTGAAAAAAATGTTATATACTAATTAATCCCTAACTGTAATTTGTAGTGTTGTGTATCGGTAAAAAACTTATCGCGATAACACCGATACCGATAGTTATCGTTATCGAACGGTCAGCGGTCCCGATATATTTGTACTTTCTGTACTTTCTGTCCGGAATGCTTTCATTTTCGATATATTGTCGATACGATATATCGGCAATCGCGATGATTTGAAATTCGATATATCGAAGCGATATATCGAATATCGGGTACATGAAATTCGATATATATCGAATATTGGCAATGGGTCCTCGATACCCAACACTACACCGTCAATCGCTATAAGAGTAAAGGAATAAATAGCGTAAAAAAAAAAAAGTGTTATTAACACTAATCCGGAATTTTTTTTTTTTGAAAAAAAATATATATACTAATTAATCCCTAACTGTAATTTGGGTTGTCCTGAATAATAAATACCCGCCCTTTCAATGTCTACAGTAATATGTGTATTGGTAAAAAATCTGACAATTCGTACGCCGTCGCGCTGTTCACACGGTCGACGGACGAACATATGAGAACTTGATTTTTGTAGACGAGTTTGACTCGCTTTCTTCCAGTGCACATTCACATGTGTGCGCAATAATGTTAAGTGTCTTTTTATGCCTTTGCAATTTAAAAAGTACCATTTCGTACGGAGATACCCTGTCCGTACGACACACTATTTCCATCGCAGTGTACTTTCCTTATTAACGCTATTTGAAAAAAAAACCTAATTAGAATAATGGAAAAAATAGAATTATGGATTGTATTTCGGGTTTTTTTTTTTGAAAAAAGGGCACCGAATTGGCGTTATATACTCTAATAGCGATTGACGGTGTACCGTATAGCATGGAGGAACGACATATACACCGTCGATCACTATTAGAGTAAAGGAATAAATAGCGTAAAAGAAAAATTAGTGTTATTGGCACTAATCGGGAATTTTTTTTTTTTGAAAAAAATGTTATATACTAATTAATCCCTAACTGTAATTTGGGTTGTCCAGAATAATAAATACCCGCCCTTACGGCTTCTACATTAATATGTGTACTAGCACAAAATCTGACAACTCGTACGCCGTCGCTCATTTTGGGCCTCCGTACGTGTCAGAGTGTTTTCCGGCTGTAAAATCTCAGAGGTATACCGTTAAGCGTTATACTTTTTAACATTTACTGATTTTTTTAGGTGAAATTGCTTCAACGATTACGCAACACTATTCTATGAAAAAATGAGGTTGATTGTCCGTTTTAATGTTACACGTTTACACTAATAACGACCATTAACTTTAATATGTCGCATTTCAGAGGATATATTAGAGTTAAATGACTGTAAAATGTGTCTTACTTCTAATAAGGATGCGTTCAGAAACATCTTGTGAAACACTAACCGGTATTAGCGTTAGGGTTAACATGTATTACAGTTAATGTTAACTCTAATAACGTGACAAATGTACCAAAATATCGAACAGCTCGTTCAACGCGCAATACGATTGGTCAACCAAAAATACACGTGGCCAATTTCAAATCCACGTAAAATGATATGGTTGTAAAAACGATATGATAACGTCACAGTAATCGAATGTCCTATTTTGGCTGTCCAAATACGAACCGTACATTCAATATGCTCCAGCGGTTCCCATGGGTCAACCATGAAATTTGCACAGCAACATCTTTCGCCAGAAACTGGTCAAAATTTTCAAACATTCCCGCTCATTCTTTCGTTTTTTAAATTCTGATAATTTGAAACAAAATTTTCAATTTTAAAATTTGAACACCAAAATTTTAGGAAAAAGGTTTCCCTCTTTTTCTTACTGCCACCTCCTCTTTCATTGGTATATATTCATCTCCTCCAATTCAACCATGGCACTATCTCATCAACTTCTCCATTTACTTTGCGTTCTAGATTCAACTTTATTTTCTCCATATATTATTTTGTCTCCAAGTGTTGTTTATTTTTTGAAATTATGTGGCCCATTAATATAACGTTCCTAACATATACGGCAAGAAGCATCCTTAGGCCGGAAATTTCTCCATCTCCTGTTTTGGACGAAATGGTGGGAAGCGAGACTCAAAAACCTGATTTAGCTACAGAAGATACATCGAACGTGGAGCCCCCTCGAAGAAAGAGCTTTAATCGGAGATGTGGAGCCCCTCGAAAAAGAAGCGTTAAATGGAGATGTGGACCCGACACGTGGAGACTACAGTGGCGTCTTGGTGTCGAGGCGAAAACTTCATCACGTATCCACAAAGATTTATCGCGTGCGAGTAATCAACTGGATGATTGCGGATTCTTATCTCAATGGAGAGCATTTACTTGTTCCGAGGACTATAAAGAAGTTTCCATAACACTTTACGGGGGTGTATATGACACGTAAGAGTGTTTGCCTTTTATCAAATCATTTATAACCCCAAATTCACTTATTGTTTGTCGCAAGATTGTGATGACGCATCACGGCGGCGCACCAAATTATATTTATTTACATGGTAATGGTCCTTAATATAAAGGACGCCACATTAATTTACTCCTGGGGATATTTCGGTGGCAACAGGACAATACAGATTTTATTCCGACGCCGTGAAACCAGCGGATGTTTTAGATTCTGTCCTCGAAGTCGTCAGCTTCCGAAATTTACGCGAAACGATGTGGTTTGTTGCCGAGAATTTTGGCGAACCGACATACTTCGTCGGCTGGAATTTCCGCGACCAAGTTTAAATCGATGTACGGACGGTCGCGAACCGAAACATCAACTCCAAATAATGTCGACGCCAACGTGGATTCGAACGCAAATCTACAGCCACAAAAGATGCAAACAAATGGACGATTCGGATGCGAACTGCACTCGTCGACGCTGATTGGTCCATTGTAAGTCGTGGACCCTTGGAGGTCGCACGCATTTACATGTAGCATAGGAAGGGTTTTTATCCATAGGCTGTAGATTTTGTAACGTTAGGCAGACGATTCTGGTCGCCTATTAGCCAAAATCCAAACTAGGCGCAGGCAACTACATAGAACGCATGTATTTGAAGTAGGTTAAGCGATCAGCTGTAGACTTCTTACTTAGCAAATTTTAGGAGAATTTTGTGCTCACAATTAAAAGAGCACAGGAATTCTCATTTTGGAAGATTTGACCTAAACTTTGAGGATTTTTCTTGTGAAATTGTTAGGATAGTTTTAGTGACTATTTTTCTGGTCATTAAGCGTTCAGCTGCTTAGCTCTTACTTTCTTTCTCTGTAAACCTGCCCTACAAATTAATCTACGCGGCTCACGCCGAAGCCTAACCGGTTTCCCTTCACTTCTTCTCGCATCCTATCAAGTGGATTGCTGCTCGGTCTTCTTTCTCAGGTTGTTGCTGAACCATGGATTGTGATTGGACAGTTTTGGGTTTGCTTCTATGGTTTACTACGTGATAGTGGATTAGGGTTGGCTTTCCTCGTATGTTCGTGTGTGACTTAATTTGGTTATCTCTGATTTGCTCGCAGTTTTCTACAGTTTCAGTTTGTGTGTTGTGATATTGAGTTATATCTTTATTTATTGAACTCCTGTAAGGAATATAAATTGACCAAGGAGCCTAGTGGCTTTCCGTTGGCATAATATTCGTGTGCTCTTGAAATTGTGAGCTTTTCTTATATTTACTGCAATTTGACATTTTCAGTTTTGCTCCATTTTCTGCAATTTGAAATTGTCAGTTTTTCAAAGTTTCTTTATTCCTTGTGTCAATTGATTTTTTTGTCTAGTTTTTGTCATTTTATCTGTATGTTTAGATTTCTACTATCCTTATTTTCGTTTCATTTGTTGTCTAAATTGTTTTTGAGTTGTTGAATCTGAGATTGTTGAACTGTCCGATATCGTTTTCTCTTCTTTCTTTCTACCGGATTAACCCACTTATGACACCTAGCAAACTTAAACAAATAAAAAACTTAAAAAAAAAAAAAACCCCTAAAATATATATATTAGGTTGCACGAATTATCACATAAAATTACCATTGCTTTATAGTGGGGTAGAGCGTGGCATAGTGTTGATATGCGTGGCCTAACAGGCTACTAACTAGGCAGGTAATTAAGTTGTGGTGTCTGCTTGACAATTTGGAGTGGAGATAGTGGAGCTGATTCGTTTTTGGGAGCTCTACAAAACTCCGGTTGGAGCGAACAACCGTAGTTCACCCTTGGCAATCACCAGATCGCTAAAAGTGGGTTGTAAGTTCACGATGCCTTGCGGGTGCAAGCGCGTGTCAGGATAGTTGTTGATCGTTTATAGGGTACGTGAGTGGATTGGGTTCACCTGGACCTAATTGTATTGAGCATTTGCACTGTCCACGCTTTCCATACTTGTCATCTGGCCGTGAGTGGCATTGTGTTTTTCTTGTTGTCTGTTTGGCGTGGAATTTTATTGTTATATCTGGCCGTTGGTGGCCTTGATAGACTTATTTTCTGCCTGTGGAGCTTTAGATCTACACCTCCGGGTGCCTTTTTAGCAAGTTTCTGCCTCTATAGATCTGGCCCTTTGGCCTTGCCCACTCGTTCGCTGGGTAGAGGTTTCGGTAAAAGCGACCTTTTGACTAGATATGTCCATCGTGGCCTTGTTAGAGACTGTTTGAGATTGTTGCCTATGTATGTGGTATAGTTTAGCATTTGTTGCACCTCGTATAGGGCGTATCTATTAACAGATTTGTTTGTTATCTCAGTCATTTTTATGCCCACTGATTGGGATAATCTTGACCACTCATACAATCTACACGTTGTGGTGGAACTTTCCGTTCATCAAATTTCAATCAATCGAATTTATCAAATTCGGTTCCTTTGACGTTAAGTCCTTTAATCGAATCTAGAGCGTCTTCTACTCGTTCAGATTTAAACACTGTCTCATCTTTGTCATCCATTCTTTCCACGCTATATGTGGAAGAGGTGGATAACGAAAGGGAACCAGATTTAGATATTTTTTCATTTTCGTCTCCGTTAGCACCGATTCAGGCTTTGAATTCGACTAACTCGTCTCTTTTGATGGCCTCCACATCGGAGGGCACTCCTGGTAAACTTCAATTTTGCTTTTCCGGAATGAAGGATACTATGAGTTTATCTCATTTTCGAATGCAATTCGACACTGAAATACGAGATATAGCTTTCTGTTATCAAGATAGATTTGACATGCGTGTCGCTTTCTCCCTTTTCGGGCGTTACCTTCGCGGGTCCGCCCTTACCTTATATTCCTGCAAGTATGATAGCATACTTGCGATGATTGAATATTCTCCACAATTTGCTAGTACGCTTGAGGTAATAGGTCAAGCATATATTCCTTATAAAACTGCTATTCCTGAGGTCTTAGATGCGCTTAGAAATGTTCTTTACCCGGCGGTGGCGGAGGTTCCCCACCAATATGCCATTGCAGCTCGAGCCGCCGTCCCGGCACGACCCGGGATGATAATTCCGTTACGAGACCCTCTCACCATAATGTTTAATTTGTTACGAGAGGAGGATCGCAAAATCCTGACTAAGTTAAGAAATTAATGAATTTTGAGCGTAAACTGGGTGAAACTGCCACCGTTTTACGAGCCCGCATGGAGACCTTGAAGGAAGCGTTACCCGATCTGATATCAGATGCCGAAGTTGTCCACAAGTTTGTTGGACAGTTTCCTTTCCAGTCAAAGAAATTTATTCAAAGCCACCTTACCCAAACATACGGTCTCAAATTTACGTTTGACCATGTAACTCAATACACTGTAGAATACGAGATGACAAATTGTTGGTGGGAGGACCACGATCGACCAAAAGCCCCTCAAAAAGAACCTAACCCTTTCAATTCACCAAATCTTCGTAACTTGGGGCCAAATAATCGGCCACCAAGGGTCACAGCTATGGGAACCCCACCAAATCAACCATCCAATCGGATTTGTTTCCAATGTGGCAAGACCGGGCATGATGCTCGGATGTGCCCGGATAAATCTGCGACCTGTACACACTGCAAACATACTGGCCACTTTGTGTATCGTTGTCACATCAAAAACCTTAAATTTTCATATCAAAATCAGATTCGAAATGGTGGCATACCGGCTAGATCTGCCAAAGTAGTTCAACCAATTAAAGGTTAAAAATAAAACTCTCCACCTAAAGTGTCTCGGAGAGAAAAAGAGAGAGAGGAAATGCAAACTCAAATGGCCGCTATGATCAAAGACCAGTTTGCAGCCCTTATGGCTCAAATGAAACCGCCGACTCACCTAACTGGTATGGCTCGTACAGTTGTCCACCTTCCCACGCTAGCAGATCGAGTTTTACGAGATTCAACCATTCAAAAGCGGGCCACCACGTTTGACAAGGGGACAACTGATCACAACCGCGAGGGTAAACAGTCTAGCACACGTATACCATTATCATTTTCCAAAGAAACCGCAACCAGTTTACCCGAAAACAGCTTCCACCATCACGGGGGAAGCACTCACTATTATTGACCTCTCTTTTCAGGACAGCCATAGGGTTAAGGAAAGCTTATGCATTTTGTCTACTATGATTCCGATTCACCCAACCTAAAATCTACGGTGACATCCATCCCATTTGCAGCATTACAGGCCTTACAAATGAACCGTAATCTTGAGACGCTCTTAGGCTTATCTCTACCGACGAGCGTAGTTCACTTGACCCACACATCAGTTTTCTAGATAATGGGAAGGGTGCATTTTCAGTCAATGGTGTCGTACCGTCATTACCACTTATGGACACCGGTGCAAAACCAATTATTTTGGGGTCATCTTTTGCACTGAAACTAGGTCTGACAGCTGATAAACTTCAGTCCACTTCCACACATTTACTCACCTCAGCGGGAACAACCAAACCAGTTTTGGGCATTACGAATGATCCACTCTGTTTTAGGTTTCAAAATGGTACAGAATCTGATTTTGCGGAAGTCCGTGCTCACGCATTGGTCACCAAATGTAGTGATTACGAGTTTTAGTGGGGCAATATGTGATTTTAGAGTAGGAGGCGGCGTTGATATGTAGGATCAGACTTTTTTCTACCGACCTACCAACTATCCAAAAAAGAAAATCTGCCTCCCTCTAATTTCAGCACGCCATCCCATACCCATTATGGCTCACGCAACCCAATTTGTCCCTGCTTAATCTGGAAATTCGGTGGGATTTGAAATTTTTCATTCTCTATCCGCGGAAGAAATTATGCCCCACATTCCCTCTTTGCCTGAACTTTTCGATAATCTAGGTTTTATTATTGATTCTTGCGAGTTTGATCACATCTACAAACACACACTTCAGATTCCTTTATCGCGAGTTCCACCCCAGCCTCTTATTTCTGTAGATCCTTTCGGTTTTCTTCCCATTATTTGGAAACCAATACAAGTCAAACCTCATCAAGATGGTCTAGTTATTTTAGACTTGTTCGCAGGTATAGGTACCTCTCTACTCTCATGCCTTCGCAACGGATTACTTATCAAGCACTACTACTCAGTTGACACTGACCCTTTAGCTCGGAAAGCCCAAACACATCATTGTAATCTTTTACACAGACAATATCCACATCTTTTCCCTAAATCTGCCTTTGCTCACATGCATACAGCATTACCTTAAGATATTCGTTTGATAGGAAACCAACACCTTCTCGATGTGGAACGAATCAATTTCTCTTTGCCGGTTGGGAGTGTCATGGAATGTCATGAGCAGGCAAAGGTCTCAGCTTAGCTGATCCCCGCACCAAATTATTCTTTGAATTACTTCGTTTCATGCAATTTTTGCAATCTTTTGATCGCCCATTGGGATATATTTTGGAAAACGTGGCAGCCTATAACGATCATCGACCTACAGTGTTAGCTGATTACAAGCGGATAGAAGCATTAATTGGTCCTCCTCTTATCATTGATGCCGCTCGCCACGGGTCCTTAGCTCATCGGGTCCGATCTAAATGGACCAACTTGATTGATATTGGACGCCTTAGAGAAGGAAATCTTTGGGTTAGACCCCCTTTTACGGATATTCAGACTGCACTTCTTCCTTTTCACAAAGTCCAAACTTGTCTGCAGCCTGATCACCGGCCGAATTACAACATTAACGTCTCAGGCCAACCACTCAAAGTTCTCCCCACTCTAGTGTCTTATCCACACTCTCACGCTTTCTCTGGTGATGGGCCCGGCCTGCTCAGAAATATTCGCACATGCGGCCTAGATGAACCTACAGCCACAGAACGGGAACACCTTATGCATTTCCTTCCCAACACTATGGCTGCCAATGGTCTCACGAACGACAGCGCTGCATCTTTTTAGGTCGTGTCATGGACCCTCAATCCCTCTCATTTGTCTTAGGCCTCGGATTTGCAGCAGGTCGTTACGCACAAACCCATCCGTCTCAACCACCTGGGGGGGGGAATGCACCACCAATTTCTAAACACATTGTCACCCTTGGAGGGACACCTTCTCAATTTTTCCTCTTCCCATCTTCTATAAAACCTTCTCCTGATGTCACAATCTACGATTTCTTGAACCCTAGCCACATGTCATGGTCCATTCCGTCATATATTGATGCCTAATCTGCTCCCTCTACTCATATGTCAAAACCTGCTCACTGGACTACAGCCTTGCGAGACTGGACTACAGCCTTTCCTACTCGCAGTTGGCACCATTAGACAAACTGCTTACAAGAAACACCGGTTGTTTACTCATAAAGTCAGTCACTTATCGCGGATGAACAGCTAGCTTTTGCACAAGCTATGGAAGCAATGACGATTAAAGGTTCAGAATCTCCTAAATGGAAATTTGGCTATAATCTCTCTCTATCTGAACATGATCTACTAAACGAAGTGATTCTTCAAAATATCGATGCTTTTGCTTTCTCTATGAATGATCTTGGTCTCCATACCACCTATAAAATGTCTATAGGTCAAGAAGACGATCGTCCCATTTTCAAGCCGAAACACCGCTTATCTGAAACGGAATGGGAATTAGTGGACCAACGCTGCGCTGAATTAGAGGAAGCTAGCCTCATTTATCGGTCGGATTCTACTATTGCAGCACTCACTGTCATGCCCAGAAAAAAAGATGTCGAAGGAAACTTTATCGATCGCAGGATGTGCGGGGATTACCGTGAACTCAATGCTAGAACGATACAAGATCGACATCCAATGCCATTGGCCGAACAAATATTTGATCATGTAGGAGGCGCTAAATATTTCAGTATTCTGGATTTACGATAAAGCTTTAACCAGATTGAAATAGAGGAGAAGGACAGGCATAAAACCGCCTTTTGGGGTAGTGATGGTCGTTGGGAGTGGTCTGTCATGCCTTTTGGACTTAACGACGCCCCCGCAGTTTTTCAAAATGTAATGGATTCAGTTTTAGGTGGTTGCAAGTTTGCACAATGTTATATTGATGATTTGATTATCGCCTCTGCCACAATTGAAGATCACGTAGCTTATATCAAATGGGTCCTAACTGAACTGAAAAAGGTCGAGTTAAAATGTCATCCAACTAAATGTACTTTAGGGTCCATGGGTGTGCCTTACCTTGGACATTTCATTTCCTCTGAGGGAATCACACCACTCGAAGCAAAAACCGAGGCTATCAGCACACTGCCTACCCCCGTTGATCTCACGAGTCTTCGAGCGTAATTAGGATTAGCCAATTATTATCGCAGGTTTGTTTTGAGTTTCACCACTATCGCTTCACCATTGAATGATTTTCTCAAGAAAGAACTTCCTTTCGTTTGGGGACCTGGTCAGATTTCAATGTTTTAGAAGTTGAAAGATGCCCTCTGTAGTGCTCGAATCCTCTAACCTCCTAATCACAAATTACCTTTCTGCCTACAAACAGGATTGGAAAGCCTGGCATTGCGGCCATCTTAACTCAACGTGAACTAACAGGAGAAGAATACGTGGTCGCTTACGCAACCAAGAGTAATAATCGTGCGGAGTCAAATTACAGTAGTTATTAAGGAGAATGTCTAGCAGCAGTTTGGGGTATTGTACACTTTCGTCACTACCTTTACAAAAACCATTTACCCTTCTAACTTACCATCAGCCTTTACATTGGCTGATGACGAACGATAAATTGTCAGGAAAATTAGCGCGATGGGCATTAATTTTACAAGAATATGATGTGGACATAATTCACCGTCCAGGATTACTTAGTTTAAATGCAGACGGCATTTCCCGAAATCCTTTGTCAACGACCACTGACAATGAAGTTCAGCAGGATTTTGATGACGACTTAGCTACTATGTCAGCAGGGTTTTATATCACACATTCTTTAGCCTCGCTGCCCCACTCTCGTTTTGCCCTGGATCCATGGCGAGACGGAGCACTAATTCTTTTCCTCTCCTCACAAACCTTCCGACTAGGCACTACATCTGAGGAGGAGGAACGAGTAAAGAAAAGGGCTAAAAACTATCTTTGGTTAGGTGGTTTGTTTGTTTGTTTGTTAGCGGATAGTAGTCACAGACACGTGCCTCACCCGACTGAACGCCTCTTGCTGATTGAACAAATTCACTCCGAGCTGAGTCACTATGGGACCAAGCACATCTTAAGCTTGATGCAGGCACGCTATTGGTGGTCTGGGATGCAATCTGATGTCGCAGCGCTATTGCACAAGTGTGCAATATGTGATCCTCTACGTACCTCTTTTAGCAACCGGCGGACTACCCTCCAACCATTATCCATCAAGGAGTTATTTTACCGCTGGTTGTGCGATTTAGCAGGCCCCTTCCCGATATCCCGGAGGGGGAAACAATATATAATGATCATGATTGAAAATTTTAGCAAATGGGTTGAAGTAGTAGCGTTACCCCACAAAACTGCTAAGCTCACCACCGCCGTTTTTAAAGAACATGTCCTAATGAGATACGTCGTTTGAGCCGAAGTCCTCACAGATCAAGGGACTGAATTTCGCGGACAATTCCAAAAAATGCTAGATGACGCTCTTATAGACCATCGTCAACAAGTCGTGATCATCCACAGGCTGATGGATTGGCAGAACTTGCAGTTCAGACCTTCAAGCGGGCATTACGCAAGCATTGCTTGGTAAAACATATAACAGTGTGGGACGAGTCACTTGGCTATATTGCCATGGGGTATCCAATGTCGATACAGGCGAGTCTTGCAAATTTTAGTCCATATTATGTCTTGTTTGGGCGTCAACCCTTGTTGTGTAGGAATATCTAGAAAGCCGCAAGCTTTCCGCTTCCCTTACTGTCTGACGAGGTTTTTTTGGAAGAATTCACCAACCGGGCGCTTCTTTTCGCCAGAGAGACGCCTATGTCTTTTGACAACCTGCAGATCGCCCAGCACAGAGATACTTTCCGCTTCGCCACTACATGTAGCGGCAGCTACCGGCCCCAGCAAAAGCCTTACCGAGTGGGAGATTATGTTTACTTACGTCGCCAATCCTTCGATACCTTGGACACATATGTTTCACCTCATATTCTCCGAATTATCGAAGTCGACACGAATGGTATGTTAGGACTTCAAGGAGCAGATACGCGAACCTTTCAAGAGCATTCAAAGAACTGTGCTTAATGTTATTTACCAGATCTCTCCTAGGACATGGACCCTATGCGTATGCCTATCATTAAAGCTACAGAATGCACACTTTGAAACCAAGCCGACGAAGAAGTGCCAATGCTTCTATGCGACCATTGCAACCCGGGATTTCACATGGAGTATTTTGTTCCTCCGTTAACAGCAGTTTCGAACGGTCATTGGTTTTGTCACCGATGCCTAGAGTCACCAGTCGTATTGGCTAGCTCTTCGGCAGTCTAAAGAGCTGGGGGGGGAATAAACTGAGCCTCTTAGCTTCATCTCTCACTCTACCTTTTCCTTTTCTTGTAATATGTTTATTTGTTGTTTGTTGCTTGTACATAATTATTCCCACTTGTTTTTCTGAGATTTTAATGACTTTCTCGCTTATTTCGTTATCATTTATCTTTCAGCTGGTGGTGTGGCATGTTTATCATAATCTTTGTCACATGCACGATAGCTGTCATGCCGCATCACGACGTCGCACCAAATTATATTTATTTACATGGTAATGGTCCTTAAAATAAAGGACGCCACACTAATTTACTCATGGGGATATTTCGGTGGCAACAGGAATATACAGATTTTATTCCGATGTCGTGAAACCCGCAGACGTTTCAGATTCTGTCCGCGAAGTCGTCAGCAGCCGGAATTTACGCGAACCGATGTGGTTTGTTGTCCGAGAATTTTGGCGAACCGACGTCGGCCGTAATTTCCTCGACCAAGTTTGAATCGATGTACCGTCGTTTGTGAACTGAAACATCAACTCTAAATAATGTCGACGCCAGCGTGGATTCGAACACAAATCTACGCCCACGAAGGATGCAGACAAATGGACGATCAGGATGCGAACAAGGTCTGATTCTTCCATTTCTGTCGACGCTGATTCGTCCATTTTAAGTCCTGGACCCTGGGAGGTCGCATGCATTTACATGTAGCATAGGAAGGGTTTTTATCCGTTGGTTGTAGATTTTGTAACGTAAGGCAGACAATTCTGGTCACTTATTGGCCATAATCCAAACTAGGCGCAAACAACAACATAAAGCGCATGTATTTGCAGTAAGTTAGGCGCTCAGTTGTAGACTCCATACTTAGCGAGTTTTAGGAGAATTCTGTGCTCACAATTTCAAGAGCACATGAATTCTCATTTCTGAAGATTTGACCTAAACTTTGAGGATTTTTCTTGTGAAATTGTCAGGATAGTTTTAGTGACTATTTTTCTGGTCATTAAAAGTTCTGCTGCTTAGCTCTTACTTTCTTTCTCTGTAAACCTGCCTTACAAATTAATCTACGCGGCTCACGCCGAGGCCTAACCGGTTTCCCTTCACTTTTTCTCGCGTCCTATCAAGTGGATTTCTGCTCGGCCTTCTTTCTCAAGCTGTTGCTGAACCTTGGATTGTGATTGGACAGTTTTGGGTTTGCTTCTTGTGGTTTTCTGCGTGATAGTGGACTAGGGTTGGCTTTCCTAGTATGTTTCTGTGTGACTAAATCTGGTTATCTCAGATTTGCTCGCAATTTGCTACATTTTCAGTTTGTGTGTTGTGAAATTGAGTTAAATATTTATTTATTGAACTCCTGTAAGGAATATAAACTGACCAAGGAGCCTAGTGGCTATCCGTTGGCATAATAATAAACTGAGCCTCCTAGCTTCCTCTCTCACCCTACCTTGATTTTTCTTATGATATGTTTATTTGCTGCTTGCTGCTAGTACATAATTAATCTCATTTGTTTTCTGAGATTTTAATGACTTTCTCACTTATTTCGTTATCATTTATCTTTTAGCTGGTTGTGTTGCATGTTTATCATAATCTTTATCACATGCACGACATTTAGCCTCTCATTAGAAGAAGTTGTGAGAGGAGACTATTAGACTTAACAATTGTTTTGTGTGCTAGCCGTCAATATGTACCACAACTATAGTGAGAGTATCGTTTGTACCACACATTGTAGAAAATATGACATTTGACATTTGCATAGTCAATTTTAGAATAAATTATTTTGTACAAACTAAGCATATATTAGGACGCATCACACATTGACGCGTGGCGAGATCTACGAAGTTCAAAATGAAATTACACGATAACTAAAAAGCGTGGGAACACCAAAATGGTCTCGTATGGTTATTGTTACATGCTGCTTGATATTTAAGATCGGACCTATGCGAGTCGCCTTTGCCTTCTTGTAGGGACCACATTGAATAAAGAACTCTATAGTGCATAATTTTTTGTCGGTGGCTACTTCTAAATAAAGGGGAGTTTGTCAATTTCCTCATATGTTAAATAATGCACTACATTGATTTATATGACTGATAGTTCATGAAGATTTGTCCGTATTAGAGTTAAAGTAGAAGTACTCTTCAAAGGTACTGATGTGCATAGGTGCAGTAACATAGACGCAAGTGACTGGTTATTGTGTAGTAGAATTTTTTTTTAGTATACTAGTTAAACACTTTTGGTGTTTTTTAGCAATTACTTTTGAAATGATATGAGAATCAAAAGGTTAGATTTTGGGACCTTTGGCAAGTTATGTCTTTGTACATCATTGAGCATTTCGCATGTAGCTTTGCAAGTTGCATGCACATGTTGTATTTTACACGTAGGTATAGTTTGAGTCGATTTTAAATCATGCAATGCATTTGGCAATGTCTCAAAGTTTATGTCCCAAAAGGTGTCTTTTTGAGTGTTTATGCTTAGTGTTTTGTAATGGGTTATAGTTCAGCAACTACACCGGTAGTCATAGAACAACAAGAAAAACGTTGAAAGAAGAGTGTGTTTATTGAAAGCCGTAGGTCTTTTGGAAAGAGAGAACATAGAGGTGGGGGGGGAAAAGACACAACTGGATGATTTAGAGGGGAAAGAGGTGAGATAGGTAAATTTTGTTGGGGGGAGTTGTATGCCAAAAAGGTGCCTCTCGCCTACTTGTTTTATTTTTGTTGGCCACGTAGGCTCGTGTTCCAACGCTGGAAATTGTTAAAGATTCTTGAAAGGCAAAACTTAATCTAATATTTGAACTAGCGGACGACATTTAATATTTATACGAACGAATTAAATTGTAATATTTGGACGTGCCTCACATATCATTTTACGAACATACTTCTGATGTTTTAAGAACCCACAGTCCCTTCTAAGAATGCCAATGGATAATAGAAGCGAAAGAGGATATCCCACTTCAATGATTCTCTCGTGGCTCTTTGTGGATTTGAATCCACTATTTTCGATGGCACATGGCCTAAAATAATTGTAAAGTTGTTATCGCGTCTATCGTGGACCGCACGTTACTTTTCCAAGTGTACCAATTGTACGCGTTCAGTTTGGGGCAAGTGTATTTGAGGACACTAACCACAAACACGATAGAATGAGCGATTGCGTCATAGATGCGAAAAAGCAAAAAATGGCCGGTCAAGGTTGTCGCTTGAAAGTTTGGAGAATCTTGGCGAATCTCCAATAATCGTGTTATATATATGTATATATATGTGTGTATACATGTAAACGTATATATATGTACATATATATACATATATATACATATATATATCTATATATGTGTATATATGTCATTATATATGTATAAATATATTTATATATACATATATATATACACACATATATATACACATACATATGTATATATATATATATATAAAATTGAACTGGCAATAAATTTAAAGCAGAAAAAAAGAAAACATCTTTTAAACAAAATTATTACACCATTATGTGACCAAAATGTTAGAGTCATGCTCTAGCCGGAATTGTTGGTACTTAGTTGAGCATATGGTGAGAGATCTCGGTATTATTCAGTTTTGTAGTACGACTTCTATTTTTGAGAATCAGTGATATTGCGATTGTAAGTTATTAATGCAATTCTGTGTCTATTGCAAAACTCTATCATGCTACCGCCTTTATAAACATATGCCTCTATTTCCTGTTTTACTAATTGCAGCCTCTCAATAGTCTCACTCTTATAAATCTGACTTAGTGCTTCCCATATCTCTGAAGACTTGGTAAGACTTAAAAGAGTGATAGCTATGGACTTAGACACATATCTAAGTATGAGATGTTTTGCTATAGTGTTTTTATATTCCCAAATTTTCCTATCATTTTCTTCAGTTTTTGGTTCACCTACAAGTGGTAACATAGCTGAGAGCCTAGCTCCCCTTACCATAGGTGTCTCTTTTTCCTTCTCCCCTATTTCCCCATCCACGGAAAGGTTTTTCCCTTCACCTTCCGTTGCATCTGAACTCCAGTTGATATTCTGGGCAGCCTCAGACAATTCTCTATAGTAAGCTCCTCCAAAGCCAGGTGGCGGACATCTCACTTGTCTCGGAACAAATCCCCATAAGTGTTTCTCGAAAAGCAATCCCTCCATCGTAAACTCCCAATAAGTTAAGTCTGTTCCATCGAACATAGGCACCCTAGATGGTGGGCCTATAACCTGAAACTCTGAGACCTCCATTGGCCCTCAGAGTAGGAAGATCCAAAAGAAGCTAATCTAGATAGTGTCGACTCCAATTTGATATAAACCCAAATGACTGACCCCTTGACAGTCAAAACCCCAATATAGATTCACCCCTGTGAAATAACACTTTCTGTGTGCTCAGTTCCACCACAGAATGCAAAGTTAGAATATGAGATTTGGACACATTCACCCACTTTGACTTTCCCTTAGAAATACCGCCACCCTAGCAAAAAAAAACTCTGACTGACTACACTTCTGTGTAGCCTTGACTCCCGTGAGTCCGCAGCAAATAGAATCACTGAAAATGGTCAAGTAAATTGATAGTTATGGCTGGCCAAAGTCTGCCATTTATACAAGGTGCTCTCTGGGAGAGACAGCTACCTACCCAAAATTTTCTAAGTCCTATTCCCCCTCTAAAACTTTATCTACTGAAGTACGTCACCAATCAAATTACTGTGTCGTACAGAAAAGTACAGTTGCCGATGTACTTTCTGTACGGCCATTATACGACATGGCCAAAATGTCGACACGTGTCAAAATGGGACTTGTTCCCGTAATCTCCGGAGTTCCCGTAATCGAATGTTATCACGCCACGTGTCATTTGACGTGGCAAAGACCGTAAAACGCCCAAAGTACTTCTTACGTGATCGCGGCGCCTATCGCAACTGTCCGATCAAAATTGGCTGTAATCATAGCCGTTGAAATTAGACGCTCGGTACTTGTTTCGCGGTCGAAACAAGTACGCAATATCCGTTTCATAAAACATTGAAACCGTACTCCGTACTACCTAAAATATTTTTCCATGTGCTACATATCTATTTTCCGTTAAACGAACTAGTCTACGTGTTACCTTTTAAATATGTGTCAAACCCTACATACACTAGCATTATTCTAAACTTAACGGCTAGAACTAACGGCTTCCTTGACTGGCGGCAGGTACTAGGATCAAACCATGTGCTAGTCATCCTTTTTATGAACCTTCTAAATTTACTTGTCTCTCTTTGAGAACTCAGGCAGCCATGACTTTGTCTCCCTATCCAGCCTTCAGTGACTACAACAAGTATGGGGGCTTGGATAAGGGAGTCAGAGGCAGACTGCCTCTGCTCTTTTTCTATCCTATTACAAACATAGAAAATACTCAAATATCAATACTTCATAAACCCTAGTTCTTGCAATAATGACTTGACCCACATCAGTTCTTTCACAACAGAACAAAAGGCTATGTACTCAGCCTCCATATTGGACTGAGCAACCACCTTTTGTTGTTTGCTAATCCAACAACAAGCACCTTCCCCCACGTATAACACATATCAAAAAGTGCATTGTCTCATAGGTGCATCCCCGTAACTGGCATCACTCCAAGTAGTGATCTCAGTGTGCTCCCCTCCCAAATGCAACCATAAATCCCTAGTTCCCACGAAGTATCTCATGACTCTCTTAGCTGCCTCCCAGTCTCTCTTCCTATGTTCATTAAGACTCCTACTAAGGACTCCAACTGCTGCTGCTATGTTCGGTCTAGTACAATTCATAAAGTAAATCAAGCTTCCTACAACCTTTCTGTAAGGAATAGACTTCATAAATTGTCTCTCTTCTGGACTCATCTGATCATCTTGTATCATCACTCCTCCTTTTGCACTCCCATCACTTACTTACTTCAAGTCCATGGGAGTGGTAGAAGTGTTTGCCTTTTCCATCTGAAATTTCTCAAGCATATTTTGGATAGCTTCTTTCAGAGTTAGTCTGATTATCATCTTTCCCCTATCTCTTTCCATTTGAATCCCCAAAATATATCTAGCCTCCCCTAAATCTTTCATGTCAAATCTGCTTCTAAGATCTCTCTTTAGCATATTGATCTTTTCCATAAACTAACTTAACACCAATAAATCATCCACATAAATTGCAATAAAAATCATACCATTCTCATCCTCAAACATATAAATAGAATGGTTAGAAGTGATCCGAATATATCCCAAACCTGTGAAAAACTCATCTAGTTTCTTGTTCCATTGTCTCGGAGCCTGCTTCAGCCCATATAAAGACTCTATGAGCCTGCAGACTTTGCTCTCCTCTCCTTCCTCTGTAAATCCCTGTGGTTGTCGCATGAAGATCTCTTCCTCTAGTTCACCATTGAGGAAGGCGGTCTTGCTATCCATCTGGTGTATTTCCATGTCTTCCGCTGCTGCTAGACTAAGGAGAATCCTTACAGATGGGAACCGAACCACCGGAGCAAAAGTCTCCTCATAGTCTATCCCCTCTTTTTGGGTGAACCCCTTTGCTACCAACTGAGCCTTATATCTCTCAATGGTATTATCTGGGTTCGTTTTCTGTCCGGAGGATAGTCCACCAGTTCCCAAGTATTCGCTTCCATGATAGAAGCTATCTCATCATTTATGGCTATGACCTATCGGTCTTTTCCCGGATGTTCATTGCCTCCGAGTATGGCCGAGGCTCATCTGGGTGAGATAACTCTGTTACCTTGTGAGCGACCTGGTTTTTGTGTAGTCTTTTGCTACTCCTTTGTCCTCTCTCAAAGCCCGAAGCTGGAAAAGAGGGGAGTCTTGGGTTCCTCCGTACGGTCTCATTGGCTCCCCTATCCATGGAAGCCAGTTCTGGCTCCTTCTCCTTTTTCCCCTCAAAATGTATAAAGATATGAGGAGATTCCGGTATATTTCCCTCATCTTGGATCTCCCCTGAATGTGCAATCACGTTTTCACTTGTGTCCTTTCGGGGTAGATTCGAGTCCTCCTCACTCTCGGACTCAAAACTGATTTTTATCTTCTTAGTGTATTTGAAGGGATCAAATGAATTTCCTTCATCCATGACAACTAGATGCTTTACAAAAATGATATCTTGTTTAGCTAAGTCATAGACTCTATATCCCTTGACATCCTCATCATATCCCACAAAATATCTCGGTTTCCCTTTAGCATATAGTTTCCAGTTTTTCTAATGTGTGTAAAGACTGTAAACTTGACTACCGAATACTTTCAAGTAAGAAATATCCGGTTTCTTTCCAGCCCATCTCTCATAAGGTGTCATTCCTTTAATGGCTGTAGTGAGGACTCTATTCTTAATGTAGTTAGCATAGTTCATGGCTTCTGCCCAAACTCTTCTTCCTATTTTCTTATCAGCTAGCATATTAAGCACACTATCTCTCACAGTCCGGTTTAACCTCTCAGCTACCCCATTTTGTTCGGGATTATTTGATACAGTTTTTTAATTCTGAACTCCCTCATCTCTCAAGTATTCCTCAAACTAGTTAGAGGAATACTCTCCCCCATTTTCACTCCTTATTCGCTTAATGGGGGTTCCGTGCAACTTCTCAGTCCAGGCTTTGTATTATTTGAAGAACTTTTATGTTTCAGACTTTGTTTTGAGGAAGTAGACCCTAGAATATCTGGACCAATCATCGATAATGGTCATCATATACCTCTTTCCCTCGACCGAAGGTACTCTTGCTGGTCCCCAAATATCTGTGTGAACTAGATCTAGTACTTTCTCACCTCTATATGTGGCAGTTTCTGGAAAGGGAAGTCTGTGAGCCTTACCTTAGGCACACCCACTACAATCGTCCATCATTTCATTATCCCCAAACTGAATGCCTTCTACTACACCAAGCTTATTCATTTCCCTCAGCCTATCAAAATGCACATGCCCCAACCGCTTATGCCAGATCATCAAGCTCGGAACACCACCATAGTAAGCACTCTTCTTTTCATTTCTCAAGTTAAGCCTAAACATTCCTTGGCTACCCTTATCTGCTGTGAAGTAAACTTTATCTCCATACTTAGCTGTAAAGACTCCCTTTCTAGTGAAGGTATAAAATCCTTGTCATCTAATACAAAGGTAGACACAAGATTTTTACTCAGCTGAGGAATATAGAGCACATCTGAGAAGGTGAGGATAGAAGTCGTACCATGGACTAAGACTTTTAGACCTACCGAGCCCACTAGATCTGTAGTAACTACTCTCCCATCCCCATACTCTTTTTCTACAGTAGGGATCTTTCTTAGTTTAGTGAAAAGGTGCTTGTCATGTCACATATGTATGGATGCACTTGAATCGATGATCCATCTTTCATGTGGAGCTTCCCGAATGGCTCCAAGAGCACACTTTTGTTTTCGAGGGATCTCCTTTTCCTCTAGGTTCTCGTCGAGATGAAGCTCCCCATCCTCCTCCTCAGAGGACTCGTCCTCCTCGGTCTCTCCTTTGACAAGTGTGACCACAAGTGCCTTCTTCTTTCCTCCGGAAGAACCCCCTCTACGGTTTTCTTGAAGCCTCATCTCCCTTTGGGGGCCAAGGTTCTCCAGATTGGTCTCTTTCTCCTTTGAAGTTGATGTACGGCTTCTTTGGATCCTTCCTCCACCGGTCGATTCCGACAGCTAGAGCTTGAACGCTCTTTCCTCCTCTACGGATCTCAATAGTGTTCTCCTGCACGAGTATCATTCGGACCAGTGTGTTCCACTTCGAAGAACTGTCATCCATTTCTTGCACTCGGTACACTATGTTTTCATACTCCTCAGGCAACTTCATGATGAGGGTGTTAACTTTCATCTTCATTGTGCCTCTCCATCCGACACTCTCCAACTCCATATACAGACAAGAGAGATCATTACAGTAGTCAAACAACTTCCCTTCTTTGTAAGTATATTTCCCCAGCCGTTGCTCAGCCTGCTGGAGCTCTTGAATGGTACCAGCTCTATAGATCTCCACTAAGATCATCCACAACTCCTCGGCCTTGAAGATGTGAAGATGAGAGGTAGCCAAAGCTTGAGTGAGGTGCCTCAGAATTAAATGCTTGGCAATCATGTTGGTGTACTCCCACATTTGAATGTCGTTTTCCTTGGTCTTCACGCCCACCGCTCCAGATGCCGTGGCAATTGGAGTAAGAGGTGTCTCCTTTCCTTTCCCCTTTTTCGACACACTATTGTCCCCATCGTCTGCCTCCTCCGTTGGAGCTAAGGCTATTGCAGAAAACCTCACTCCACCAAACCCTGGTGGGGTCCCCTGAGATGGACGTTTCACTTGTCCACTAACAATACCCCACTATCGTTTTTCACACAATGCTCAAGAAATGAACCTAGATCCGTTGAAGATGGGCACCGTAGAGGGTGGGCCCATATCATGGAATTCTGTGTCCCCCATTGGATCATAAAACTCAGGAAACCTCTAAAAAGCTTTTGGCTAGCCCACTTTCAATTAGGATCACTGCTACCGAAGCAGGCAAATAGATAATCTGACTGCACTTCTGTGCAGTCTGGACTCCCTTGAGTCATCAGCAAAAAGAATCACTGAAAACGCCCAACCACGCGATTAATTATGAAGTAGCAAAGATGCCAATATTTATTCAAGTTTGCTGGGAGAGAGGCGGTTGCTTCCTCAATCCTCTAAGTTATAAACCCCTCTCACAACCCCTATCTACTGATGTACAAACCAATCAGAAGACTGTTCAGAACAGAAAGGTACTCCGACTGATGTACTTTCTGTACGACTTGTGTACGACAAGGCCATGGAGTGGACGACTGTCTCCTCCAGACTTGTCCTCATGCTCCACGCGATTCGTGCTTCCCAATGACATCTTGCCACGTGGCGCCAGGTTTTGTCACGTTCGAAAACCGCCAAAGCGGCCATTCCGGGATCTCGGCGATGATGTGGGTCGTTGGATCCAAACCGACTTTAATTTCTAGCCGTTCAAAAATAAATATCCGGTACATTTGTTT
This sequence comes from Zygnema cylindricum, assembly GCA_037447655.1. Taxonomy (NCBI): domain Eukaryota; kingdom Viridiplantae; phylum Streptophyta; class Zygnematophyceae; order Zygnematales; family Zygnemataceae; genus Zygnema; species Zygnema cylindricum. Next base: position 82,335 of record JBBHKE010001281.1, on the reverse strand, counting down.
CGTGCGCACTATTTTTCCAACTAGTTTCTATGTCCTCTATTTGTTGTTCCGTTAATCGGATTGATGATCTTAGTAATGTTTAAATAGTTATCAAACCCCATGTACCCTAACGGACTACTACGAGAGACTGGTAAGAGCTGACGGTTACGCCTCGCTTTGCCGATCGGAGGTTCGAGTCCTGCCGGACTCAACTTTTTGTTGAGAGTGACTTAGGTCACTCTTTAGTCATGCCTATGGAGTTGAGGCAGCCATGGCTCCACTGCCCTCTCTCTCCTTCACTGACTACAACAAGAATGGGGGCTAGAGAGAGAAGGTGGAGGCAGGCTGCCTACGTTTTTTCTTTTAGCTATTTTAATCAATTAAGACCTTGAAAATACATCCCCTAAATCTAGTGATTTCAACAATTAAAGTTATTGTTCGTTTCTTTAACCTCGCTTAAAGCCATGTGATTTGGTTTCCACTATTAGAAAAACTTTAACCACCAAAAAGTTATTTTAGAAAGGTTTAAAATAAGAAGCAGAAAGCGAAATACATGAAAAAAATCCTTAAATACCTCTAAATAAATGTGGAAGGCCCTAATATCTAATGTTTCTTAGCGAGCAGTTGATGTTATTCTCCATACCATCAATAAACACAACAAAAACGCAAGATTAAAATCGAAAGATTCAGGATGGCCCTCCCTCTTCACGCTTGTTTGCTTCGATCCTTCCTTTTATGGTTCAAAAGGTTGTAAAAAACTAGTAATGCTATATGTGGTAGTATTGTAATATCGTAGTACATCGATTTATATTTGTACAATATGCACTACTGCATAGAGCACTTATTTAAGCTACAGTATTAGCGTTATTTTTTTTTTACGCCATTTATTAGTGTTGTGTATCGTCAAAAAAATTATCGCTATAACATCGATACCGATGGTTATCGGTTATTGAACGGTCAGGGTTCTCGATATATTGCTCCGAGACCAACAAATTCTTTATTGGTGACAAGTGGAAAAATTATAGTACGCTATATAATAGTACTTTATAATATACTGTATTATATTTTTCACTGTGTATAGCGTGGCATGCCACGTGTAGCAATCTGTCCTATACTCTGTGTAACGGAATAACGGCGGTTCAGTACAACAGAATAAACCATATAGTTGTACGATATAAACAGTACAATTATCGCCGATAGTTATCGGTACCGGTGTTTTTACGATAAAAAACCGATATAATCAGTTTTTTATCCGCGATAATACCAGTTTTTGATATATCGTGCCAATATATCGATTATCGGCAAGCCAAAAAAAGGTACATATCGATTATCGAAAACACCTTGCCGATACACAACACTACCATTCGCAACATCTTTTCTAGTGTTGTGTATTGGTCAAAATTTTATCGCGATAAAACCCATACCGATAGTTATCGGTTATCGAACGGTGAGGGGTCCCGATACATCGCTTTGAGACCAGCATATTACTTTTTGTACGCTATATAATAGTACTCTAAATTTTATTGTATTAGATTTGTCACTGTATATAGCGTGGTATGCCACGTGTGACAAGTTGTTCCGTACTCTGAATGAAGGAAGAGCGTAGCTTCAGTACAACGGAATATAGCGTGCAGCTGTACGGTATTTGCCGTACAATAAACGTGGATAGTTATCGAATCAGGTATTATCGCGATACAAATCCGATAGATTCGTTTTTGTATCGCTTTGACACCGGTACCAATATATGTTTTAAGTATGTTGGATATCGGTGGCCAAAAAAAGGGGCATATCGGTTTTTTGGCAAATGGCTTCCGATACACAGTACTACTCTTTTCTCCTGATGTCCGATTTTCAAAGGTCCGATTTTCAAAGGTCCGATATTCAATTGGCATTCGATTCCGGGGAATGTGAGAATCTTGCCTGTCAATAGCAACCGTGAAATTAACATTTCGACATGTGTGCACGAAAAAAAATGGTTTAAGTACAAAAAAATCACAGTAATAGTCACAATAGGTGTACGGTATTGTAATTTGTCGCACATTTTGAATCTTTTGTAACTTTTGCTTCGTTTAGCATTCAAGCTCCCAGATTTGAAGAAAACGCTTCAAATCGTTATAATTTTTGCTTTTCTTGTCGGAGTTTACTTGTCTATTTCAAATTTTCTTTTCCATTTTGTCTGCAATGGACTGTTTGTTCGGTCTGGTGGGAGATGGTTTTGCTTTGGTGGTCGCTGACACGTCAGCAGTACAGTCAATTGTCGTCCAAAAAACGGAAGAAGACAAAATAATGATTCTGGACAGTCACAAACTGATGGGACAGTCAGGCACAACAGGAGACAGGTCAGTGATTCAGAGCAATAATCTGGAATAGGACTTAGTTTATGACTTTCTTTGTGACTTCGCCTTTCTTCGTTTTAGGGTTTGATGCGTATTTGCAGAGTAGTACTGGCAAGAGATGTATGCTGATTTTAGTGTATTTTGTGATTATTTTTGTGATTGGTTTTCTAGTTTCAGGAATTTTGAAAAGTAAAATGTGTGAGCCTTTTTAACTTGTTTTCAACCCTATCTTTTGAAGCATATTAGGTCAAAAGGCAGTAGGTTGTTATTGCAATTATTTGATATAAAAAACAGACAACGGTTTTTTTAGGTTTTGGCAGGTACTTGGTAACCTTTTAATAACCGTTAAGTAATTTGAATAATGGCCTTCGACAAAAGGATCAGTTGTTGCTGACTAATTTACTCGTTATTTTGTGGGAGGCAAATAATAACCAGCCTTCCCATATGTGTTGGGAGGATGGAAATATGGTTTGACTGGCATTAAAACTGGTTTTTTTTACTGAAGGATATCCATGATATCCATGTTAAACGATGAAATTTACATTTCCAAGAGCATCTCTAATGCCTACATCAATCTTTGTAATATGTCCCAATATTGGTACGATTTGCTATCATTACACAAAAGAATAGGCATAAAAGTGGACATAAAAATTTGGAGTGGTAGAATGGTTGAAGGTGTGGTCTTAATGGGCCCTTTCCTGGCTGAGTTCCGTACAATTTCTTTCATTAGGGTGTATTTTTCCGCGAGGAGTTCATGTGTTGCGATATATTATTTAACTTTTTCATTGCAAGAATGCGTGTCTTGTTAGTAGGATCATGATGAATTAACATTATTTCTCGTAGGCTAAGTATTATACATATGGGTATAATATTGACAGGTAAAAAGAATGAGTCATTTTAAATTTATATTAATGATGTAATCCTCGATTATTTCGTTCATTAACTCCTTGGAAGCGTCAATTTCGTGAAATGCATACCAAGAGTCTATCGCCCATTTATTCCAACTTGTGAGCCCCTGTTTGGATCCAATAAAGTCAAAGCTTATTTTTTTGACTTTTTTTGTCTTTTTAACTATTTAGACATCGATCTTGCTGGAGGATTGGCGGAGAAGATGGCTGTTCTGGTTTGAATAGTTTCTGTCAAGATAATTTTTGAATCTTGTTGATCTTGTAACTATTACCTTACACTGCAGATCCTGAACTTGTTATTTTGATTGTTGCTTTGTTTTCAGAGTCCAATTTTCCGAATTCGTCCAGAAGAACATGCATCTATATCAATATCGCAATGGTATTCCCCTCTCTACAGCAGCTGCAGCTAATTATACACGTGGTGAACTTGCTAAAGCCCTTCGTTCTTCGGTAAGCATCTAGTAAAAGAATTTTCCAAAGATGAAGGCTCAAAAGCTAATGGCTGGAAATCGGTTATGTGGTTAAAGGTCATTTAGTTCCTGAATAAGCTTTTACTCTGAAAAAAATGGTGATTCTGGCCCTGTGAAAACTCTGTATGTTGCAGATTGCAACCTCTCAATAGCCATGGGTCGATGATTATATTTTTAGGATAGATGTTAATTTTGTTGAAGTTATTGCGTGCACAACAAGTTGCTTGTATGTTTGGAATTGGTGTGATCACGGTAGGTGACAAACTGAATGGTAAATATGTGGGAATAGCATGTGGCTTTTGCTGACAAACCAAAGGTATCTGTTAATAAGTATGTTTAGTAGTGTTGGGTATAGAGGACCATTTGCCGATATTCGATATATATCGAATTTCAGGTACCCGATAATCGATATATCGCTTCGGTATATCGAAAAGCTACATATCGCGATATATCGCCGATGTATCGCCAATATATCGTATCGACGATATATCGAGCCTTTTTAAATAAATATATATATTCTTGCTACTGCAACTGGTAGTACTTGCTGCTGCTGCTGCCAGTATACACCGTGAATCGTTATTAATGTTAATATTTTTTTCGTCTCTGTAAACATCTTTTCTCCGTTCACGCATGTCGATTTTTAGATTTGACGGTTTCGATTGAAATGTAAGATTCTCAGCTTCCGATTGACGGTCTCAAAATTAAAATTGGAGAATAGTGTACGGATAAAAGATATTTTAAGTGGCGACAAAATTATTAACACTAATAGCGATACACTGTGCAGTGCTACTTCAGCTGGTAGTACTAGCTGCAAACTTTTTTTGGTAGTACTAGCTGAAAAACGAACAGTCTGCAATTTTTTTTTTTCAGATCATACTTTGACTAAATTAGTGTGAAATTTTCGTATGTGAAGTTCCCTACGTACTAAATAAGCAATTATATGAATTACAGAATTAGTACTTTTTTGTCGGTTACATTTTGCGGCGTCTACCTTTAAGTCACGGAACGAAAATCACGTCGTACGGCGTATCAGACAATTTGTCTTTTTCGCTAAAATAACATGTTATATATAATATTAAATCTAAAAAATATTATATATCGCGATAATTTATGTTGGTCTCGGTACGATATATCGAGGAGTCTGCTCGATCGATATTCGATATATCGAATATCGAAATTATCGCGATATGAATTTACCCGATACCCAACACTAATGTTTAGGGCAAAACAGGGGCCCGTGCATTTTTTCTGTTTTCTGTCTGAGAACATGTATTCAGTCAGGTTTTGCACGAGGACGGTTATTTTGGTTGCCTCCTGTGGTTCCGTCTCCTATCTTTTGTTATCGTTGCCGTTGTTTTTTTTTTTTTTTGAAAGTTTGGTTCGTTCTGAAGGAATTGTTTTTTGCTGTGGGGAATTGCTGGATGGAAAAGGGAGCATACCAAGCCAATTTTTTGATCGCTGGATATGACGAAGGGGAAGGCCCGTCTCTTTATTACTTGGATTATATCTCTACCCTTCATAAGTTAGACAAAGCTGCAATGGGTTACGGTAAGTCCAAATTACAGTGTACATCACAAACCTTCGTTTCACTGTCAAGTTTGTTAATATGGGGTGGTTAAATGAGCAAAAATATGATTAAAAATTGGAGAAAGGTGTCACAATCTCGCTCTTTAGAATACCTTAACGGCCACGCCTATGAACTTTAAAGAAATAGGGTATCGAGTTGAACTTTTTCAATATTGTTTGTTGTCAAAAGCCCAAGAAATCGAAAAATACACGTCAATTTAACTGATGACGACAAGCTGCGCTCCGCCAGTAGAAAGCTCCTGAAACTCTACCTTTTGTAAATAATGTTACGAGAAGTTCAAACCTCTTAAAAATCAAGTCCAAAAGTTCAATAATCAGAACGCAAAATAATACCTTTTGAACTGGCTTCGAGTTGAACAGAGTGGCTGTTATGGTATGTAAACACGATCTTACTTTTGCTTACTTTTCCTTATTTGTTTAGCTCATGTACTGTGCTGACTGTGCTGTTTATTTGCCGAATATAATATGTATTTTTAAAATTATGTGTTTTATGTGTTTCAGGAGGATATTTCATGCTCTCTCTCATGGACAAATATTACTCCAAAAGTATGTCGCTTGATGAAGCGTTGGAGCTTGTGGACAAATGCATAGAGGAAGTGCGAAGGCGGTTGGTTGTGTCTCCTCCCAACTTTCTGATCAAAATAGTGGATAAAAACGGGGCTCGGGAGCTCGCTTGGAGGCGAACAGTTGATATACCACCGACTCCAGTGGAGGAGGGACCTGTCCCCATAGACATGCAGGCATAGGTTAATGTGGGACCGTATTCGAATGTTAATTCCTTGTCCCTCTTGTCCCTCGTGTCTTCCCTCTTGTTTGTCCTCTTGTCGTGATCCTCTTTATTCTTTTTTTTTTTGCTAGACTTGCTTTAGTTCTTTCTAAAGCGTCAATTCTTTGAAGCACGAAAGGATGAACTGATGGAGACAGATGTACAGGCTCGTTTCTGATGAACATTTATCCTTGGTTCGGTTGTAAAGTGCCCTGTTTTTTTGCAATTTTATAAGAAGGCCTCAACTCAAAACTCAACTCAAAAACAGTAGATTTTGTCGTTGTTTTATGGAAATATGGAATGTAGGCGTGTGAATATTGTATTTACCATTTATCTGGCGCTTTTTTTCTTTCTTTTCCATTTATAAATTTTGTAATGGTAGGCTCTTTGGGGTTTGATGGCTAGTTTCTAACCATAGTTCAAATGCGAGAAAACAAGTGGAAACGCTATGTGGTATTTTGTACCATAATCATTTGTATGGTTTCTTTGAGTATAATATACGTATATATTACAGGGAAACCATATGTAGCGTTTCCTAATTATTTTCACACATTTGAACTGCGTTTCTAGTCTGGTATTGGTATCACAGGTTGTCATGCGTGAATAATCTTGTTTTGTTTAAAGTTCTGTCGAAAGTTAGGGTGCCTAGGTTTTGTGTAGAGTTGCATTCTGAACATGGGTTTTTTTCGTCCTTTTTTCTTCTTTTTCCTTTTCTCTTATTGTTTGTTGTGAACGGTTTTGCTTTTCTGGTCGGCCGTAAGGTTTTGGAGGTTTTGGCACCAGAGACTTGACAGATAAAATATGAAGGGTATTGATTACACATTGTGATGAAAGCTTTTTTTTTTTTTTTTCAATCTTAATTTAAACCTTCGCTCTAGTATATCCTGAACATTATGTGTATTGCATTTTCATTCATCGATGTTTTAATGAAAACAAGGTCACAGTGACTAAGGCGAGCGTACAATCGACAGGTTAAGAAACATCATTATCGGTGGAAAATGTTATATGTTGTTGTAGGGATGAAGCATTACACCGCCCAGCATTATTAAAGTTAAAAACACTAATTCGGTCGCGACTTTTTTTGTCTGAAAATCATAAAATAGTGTTAACAACATTATTGAAGTAAGTGGACAGAAATTTGCCATCCCTTTGCACTAAATTACTATTATTAATTCTAGTTTTGGCATGAACACTAATGAAATCTCTAACGCTAATAATGATGTGCGTTGTAGTATTACACACGTTTGGAAGGCTTTGTAGAGTAACATAAGCACGCATAATAATATAATATATATTATAAGAGTCCATATCCACCACAGTACTATCCACAAGATGGTTTGTGAAAACTAAGTAAAATAATAATTTAGAAATAAAGAACGTGTTACAGACTGTAGAATGTTTAAATTTATAGCTTCCACTTACCAGAACTGTGTAAGTATTTCTGTTGTAAAGCAGAAGTCCAACCTGTGGAAACGAAATTGGAAACGCTCTAAATCGTTACCCTGTACTGTATATGTGCTATACTGGAACTTTGTGTATAGTATGTGCACGGTACTGGGTAACATAAGCTGTTATTTGTACATTGTACTTTGATCTTGCATACACGCTGGCAAATAAAATGGCAAATCTATACATGCTGGATACTCTGTCAAGATAGCATCACGTTAGATAGACTTGCCCCACTAAACACGTGAGTTTTCAGCCGAGGTACAGCTTACACTTCACAATAATTATGTTAATAACTCATTGATATGACATTAAAGAGAGGTGTCGAGAGCCATGGTGTTTACTTCAACAGACGCTTTGTCCAACTCGAGGCCGATTTAACAATCGATTTTTTGCGTTTCGAACAGTGACTTTTTCACTACAAAATTTGAAGGGAAGTTAGACCCGCGGAACATTATTCACAAAAAGATAAAAGCAAAATGTACTCAAGTTTCTCGACCAGCAGAGACAGTGACTGACGTCGCACATCATCTCGACATGTGGATTATTTTTAAACTCTCGTCGCCCAAAAACATTAGAAGAGGTCTACTTGATTATACCCTATTTATCAGGAATTTATTGGCATGCTTGTTACCATTACTACACAACATTTAGGAAACTATGTTGACGATTTCATCTTAGCATTGAAAGCTAACATTAGAAAAGTAATCACGGACGGCAGAGAAAAGTGGTAAAGATCCGCGCAATGGAAAATATTTGATTTGGTGAACCGGTAAGTGATGTGGATCACAGAAGGAGAGGGAGAAGCCAGGGGGAGGGTGGGAAGAGAGAGGGGGGAGTGGGAAGAGAGAGGGGGGAAGGAAAGGGAGAGGGAGGGAGGGAGGGAAGGGGAGAGAGGGAGGGAAGGTAGAGGGAGGAGAGGGAGGAGAGGGATGAAGGGAGGGAGGGAGGGAGGGAAAGAGGGAGGGTGGGAGGGAAAGAGGGAGGGTGGGAGGGAAAGAGGGAGGGTGGGAGGGAAAGAGGGAGTGTGGGAGGGAAAGAGGGAGAGGGAGACAGCGAGGGAGGGGAAGGATAGAGAAAAGAATGAGGGATGGAAAGAGGGATAGAGGTAGGGAGGGACAAGGAGAGGGAGGGGGGAGGTAGTGAGGGAGGGGGGAGGGATAAATAGGAGGGGAGTAGGGAGGGACAAGGAGACAGGGGAGGGAAAAGTAGAGCATGGAGGGAGCGAGGGGAGGGATAGAGAAATAAATGGAGCGATAGAGGGGGGGAGGAGTTAGGGAAGGACAGGCGGGTAGGGGAGGGATAGGGAGAGGAGGGAGGAAGGGGGGAGGGAGAAGAGGGAAGGAGGGAGGAAAGCAGGGATGTGGAGAGGGATGGAGGGTGGGAGGGCGGGAGGGATGTGGAGAGGTAGTGGGGAGGGACGGAAGTGGGAGGGAGGGGGAAGGTGAGAGGAGGGAGGAATGGAGGGAGGGATAGAAGGAGGGAGGAAAGGAAGGATAGACAAGGAGGGGTGAAGAGGAGGGAGGGAGGGAGAGAGGGAGAGAGGGTCGAGAAAGAGGGAGGGATGGAGCGAGGCAGTGAAGGAGGTAGCGACAAATGGAGGGAGGGGGAGAGAAAGGGAGGGTAGAAGGGTGGGAGGGAGGGATGATAGGAGGTATGACCCTCGCATGATCACCCTCCATGCTTGGGAATATTTGACGATGGTGGTGGCCAACTACTCATCCATGTATCATACCCCGGGTGCCCACACACCCTCACCCTCACCCTCACCCTCACCCTCACCCTCACCCTCACCCTCACCCCATTAAATGTGTAGCTATTTGATGAACATTGCAGCCCTGTTCAAATGCACATGCAACACGCTAGGGAAATCAAGTTGCACATGTTACACAAGTTGAGGATTTCACAAGTCGCAAGTCACATATAACACATTGAAAAATTAGAAAGTACATCTAATGAGTAAAAACCAACTATTTCATAATTGGGCTGGAGTGAAGTGTTTTGTATTTCACTGTAATTTCCCTTAGGGGCTCACCGTAACTTGGCTATGTGAATCGTTGACCATGGTGTTACCACAAAGCTTTAATGACTCGCATATTATGTCTAGTGTGGACTAGTTTTCTCTGCATATTCTCTTTCGTTATCTCTACCTTTCATGATTTGTGTGAGAGACTCTCCTGTGTTTGCTTGAAGTGGGATCCAGTTGTGCGAGGTTATGGAATACATCTTCCATTGACTCGAATGGCCGGTCTAGAACTTCAAATTTGTGTGCGCGTCACCCAATAGCAGCCCACCACAAATCACTACCATGCCGCGCTAGTTTATTATTCCAACCACGGCAAAGTCTTGAAAGTTAAACACGTTTGTTACTGTTAAAACTAGGACTAGTACCTAAAGAAGCTTGTCTTAGGATTAGATATTTTTCTTTGCAATTAATTAGGCCCTAAAATTATTTCAAACAAACATTTCAGCTTTTTTTTTTCGCAACTCCTTTTCCGTTTTCATTCTCACTTCTTTGCTGCATCTCCATTTTATAATCCTCTTTTTTTGTTTCAATCTCTAATCCTACCGTGAGGGGGAGGGGGTGGAAGGGGACTACCGGGGCATGAGAGAGAGAAAGAAAGAACGAAAAGAAGGTAAGATTATTTAATTACTTGTTCCAATTTTTTTTATACACGGAGTTTTATAATGTCTTAAAATACCATAAGCAGTAGTGAAATGTTGTTTTCCTTCTTTGGGAAAATATCCCATAGAACAATTAATTACTCTAGGACGACAACAAAGAAAAAGGGAGGTAAATTGAAGTGCAAACTAATCACTCGAAAGTAAGCAACAAAATAAAAGCACCTAGGGAGTCCAATAAAGTTATCAATAACTGCTAAAATTTACATTATAAAGGAACCTTCTCGTCGTGGGATAGATACGAGAGCTGTCTAAAGATGACTGGACGCACAACATTGAAAGCCTCCCCAACTCCTTCAACCTCCTCTTCGTCTCCCACTTTCACCATGCCACTGAGATTCCAAATGCTGCTAAGGCAAATTTTGTAACGAAAACAGCCACATCAACACCAATTTCAGTCTGTTTAGCTTGCCGACGGGAACTCATTTCCGATTCGCCGCGCTTCATCTTATCATCAATCTCCGTTTTGAGATTCGCTCGGATCTGGAAAGAATTCCGTGACATCTGGAAAGAAATCCGTGACACCTAGGATTCCGAATGGGTCAAAGACTAATTTTGCAACGAAAAGAGCCGCACCAACACCAATTTGGGTCAGTTTAGCTTGCCGACGGGAACTCATTTTCGATTCGTAGCGCTTCACCTTATCGTCAATCTCCGTTTTGAGATTCGCTCGGATCTGGAGAGCATCCCATGACATCTTGGGAACTTCGGCATCTGGAAATCACGAAACCAGTGTCAACCAACAAGCTGGAGATTGCTTCAATATGAAATTGGCTATGTGAACTGTCCCCGACTAACCCAGATTACTTCACGTCAAAGTGCGTCGTTCTAAAGAACCTTATGTGAAAAGAAATGGAAAAGAGCAAGGTGTTGAATGAAGTTACCTGCTGCACCTTCGTCAAACTGAGACATTGCCAGCTCCACACAATTCTTAATGGTACTCATCACCGCTTTCGGACAGAAAATCAATTGAAGATTTTTCCGCAATACGGATTCAACACCTTCGTCAAACTTTTTCAAAGCCGCTGCTTTGTGATGGTTTAAGGTTGTCAAATACGCCCAGTACAGTTCCTGTAAACAACTAAAAGCAATCATCAATGACTTTATGAGCAAGTTCTCTAGCCATCCAAATGGACGATTGAAACTTGACCAATTAAATGTCTTTTTGTCAAATAGGTAAAGAACAACAGTGAATGAGCACATCAACACACGATGAAGTACGGGAAAGTTGATGAACGAGAAAGAAAAAAAGCAAAATGTAAAATAAAATACCTTGCCAAGACTAGACAGTAGCTTCTCCCTTTCCTTGTTCCGAACACCCTCATCAAACAAAGCTGCTTCATTATCGTACCTGCAATCGAAGGACGGATCAGGAGGGTTCGGAAACAAAGGAATAATAATTGCAAGAGAACAAAACATTTCAAACGACAACAATCCACCAAACCTTCAGGACAAAGTGCCTTATTGGAAAAAACAATCATGAGTCTATGTTCCTAGAAGAGTGGACACTTGACATTGTTTAGTTTGAAATAAGTCAACAATGAAACCCATGCACTTGGTAATTCCGAAAACCGATTGCTGGATCATTATTATAATACGATATCCTGGTTTATTTCATACCTGGAAACGTAACGGTTTAATAGGCTGACAGCTTGACGTCCAAATTCAGTGACAATGCCCTTAGTTGCAGCAGAGGTAAATTCATTCAATTCCTGCGACACAAGAAACATAAACCCAACACAAGTGGCCAATATTGTCAAGATACATCCCCAGACATAACAAAAGTACAACAATGAGAATTAAATGTCACAACAGAAAAATTAAGCCTTTCACCAGAACTATCCAACACACACTGACAATTTCAAGTGAATTTCAATTTCAGCTTTTCACGAATAATGATTCAGCAACAGCGTCAAAAAATATTTCTAGAAAGATAGGGTGTGCAAACAGGAAACGGCCATACAAATATTTTGAGTAACAGGTTTTTGTAAGAATCTAGCTACAGATTAACATTTTCATACTTCGTAACGGTCGTAGGTTCGAACTCCATGCTCCTTTGTGTGCGAACGCAACACCGTGAATCGCTACTACACCGCCAATCGTTATTAGCGTGTAAGTTTTTTTAGCGTATACGAAAAATTAGCGTGGTTTACGCTAATTGGGAATTTGAACATTTTCGAAGAAATCGTCTATTCTAATTAGGAATTAGGGTTTTTTTTAAATAGTGTGGATAATTCTATTTGAGAATAAAAACAAAAAAAGCGGGACGGAAATAGTGTACACAACGCTAATAACGATTGGCGGTGTAGCGTAATGAAATACACACGGTGTAAAGGTGTGAGCCCTCGCTTCCGTGCACCCTTTTCTGAGTTTATGGCGGGGTTAAGCTACACCGTGAATCGCTATTAGCGTCGCTATTAGCGTTCATGACACTATTTGCGGTCCCTTTTTTTTGACCGAAATTCTCAAATAGAATAATTAATTATATTTTGGAAAACCCTAAATTCCTAATTAGAGTCAATGATTTCCTTGAAAATCGCCAAATTCCGAAAATAGCGTTCATAACGCTATTTATTTTATTACGCTAATAGCGATTCACGGTGTATTTGCCCTCATTAAGTTTTCTGTGTCCACTCCAGAGATGGCAATCGGGTACCCGAATTCCTACACGATTCGTCCCCGCCCGCCCAATCCGGGATGGATTCGGGTGCTAAATTTTGGGGACCGGCCAGATTCGGCCAGGTTATTAAAAAAAAAAACAACAAATTCGAGTATGGCCGGGTAAACAAAAAACGAAAAGAAATTGAAGGTTTAGTCGGTACGTTCCGCTACAGTACAGTAACGTAACAGGTTAAAGGGGACACTTGCAAGCTGTTCACACACATCAAGTCCCTGTAAACGGACACTCCCCCAACTGTTATCATTGTCTCCCCAAATCGGTCACACCGATTTTGTGACAAGCTCCCAAAGACAACTCAGGGATTCCTCCCTCCCTCTCTCCCTCTCTCCCTCCCTCTCCCTCTCCCTCTCCCTCTAATGTCCCGCAAACGGTTCTGGTCATCCTCCGGGATTCCCCTTTCCCGCCCCCATTAAAGGCGATTCTTAAGTGGCTCAGGCTACGATGGCCAAACTCACAGGGTTTACAACCTCCACCTTCTTTAGAAGCCCGCTAACGTTGATGGTAACTTAAAACAGGAACATAAAAGCAGATGCACAGCATCAAAGGCTTCGGCATGCTACCTTCTCGATCTCTTCCCTTAATATACCTCATAGTACAGAAAACAGCAAGACACAAAGGTACACATCATGATCACAAAGTGGCTCTATAACAGCATGCCCGAGAGATTACAAGGAGCAAATGCCCTTACCTGTGAATTACGAAAGTCCTCTAATACTTTTCTCGCAAGCTCCTCACATTTAAATTTAACCTACAGCCAGGACATAGTCCATTTAGTATACGGAGACAAAAAAACCTCTTTCATCTATAAAAGCAGGATCTAAATAAGCGGAAAATCACCTTTGATTGTTCATCTGAAATATTTTTGTTGAAATCATTCTCTCTTTCATTTCCAGCCATCCATCCTGGTGATCCAGAACCTTGAACTAGTTGGCGGGGCGTTTGTACCTGTACAGAGGCGGAAATAAATCATTCACAGTTAGTTCCAAACCAAAAAGCCTGATGCTTCGTTACCAATAAAAATCCTCATAGAAGCGTTGCTACTTGCAAGAAAGGCGACATTATAAGCTCCGACCTCCTTAAGAAGCTCTTGGCATTGGAAGTACGGTGGAGCAGTCTCTTTAGCCTGGGAGACACAAACGGAGGACGTCTTTCCTGGAAAAAAGAAAATAAATTGTAAAAGAACAAGCGAAGTAATAAGGCAGAAACCGAGACAGGGGTGGTGTTGAATTGGCATGTAATGCAACAACAGAAAACATAAATAACGCTTTGACTCCACACCTGAGCTTTGTGGTTCCGTAATTGCCACAACCGCAAAAGGATCACCCTTAGCCTCTAAAAACCTTTTCGTATCAGTTTGGTTATATTCTCCTTCTTCATTGACGTGCTGCTCTGTGTCTTGACGTGATTGACGTGCTCCCATGGCTAGGCCGCAGGTCGCACGGAAATTAAAGAAAAAGAGGGGAAGGAAGAGTGAAAAGGAAATAAAAGCTTGAAAGCTTCAAAGGAGAGGCAAAACCACGAAAAGGAAGAAAAAAAATCCAGACAATTTTGAAAAAAAAAAATTAGCAAAGTGAATGATAAGAAGAGCGTGAGCTAAGAATGCTTTTATGTGTACAAACAAGTTATAAGAATGAATGAGCGGCAAATAGAAACGTGAATTGACTTCTCCACTTGATGACTACTCTTCCTCACTTCTAAATGATACGATAGAAACCACTTAACGACTCGGAAAAGATTCACCACAGCATATATACCAGCAGAAGCATTCACAAAGAGCACAAGAGAAGAGAAACGACTGCCAAAAGAATTGTATTATTTAGCGGAAGGTCGACTCCCCTCAAATAAATCCCTCTGCGACTCTAAAACACCATTAGACATCACTAATTCAATACAGCAGTAATTCAATACAGCTACTCTGCTGCTGCTTAAATAGCTACACTTGTACTTAACAATGAAGTACCAACGCGTGAGAAAGTGGTACGGTGGCATCGCTTACTGATTGGTTTAAGTTGATTGGTCTATGTGAGACTCAGCTTCAACGCGTTTTTCAATACACGACAACGATAAAGTGGTACGGTGGCATCGTTTACTGATTGGTTTAAGTTGATTGGTCGATGTGAGACTCAACTTTAACGCGTTTTTCAATACAAGGCAATGATAAAGTGGTACGGTGGCATCACTTACTGATTGGTTTAAGTTGATTGGTCTATGTGAGACTCAGCTTCAACGCGTTTTTCAATACAAGGCAATGATAAAGTGGTAAGGTGGCATCACTTACTGATTGGTTTAAGTTGATTGGTCTATGTGAGACTCAGCTTCAACGCGTTTTTCAATACAAGGCAATGATAAAGTGGTACGGTGGCATCCGTTACTGATTGGTTTAAGTTGATTGGTCGATGTGAGACTCAGCTTTAACGCGTTTTTCAATACACGGCAATGATAAACTGGTACGGTGGGATCGCTTACTGATTGGTTTAAGTTGATTGGTCTATGTGAGACTCAGCTTCAACGCGTTTTTCAATACACGGCAACGATAAAGTGGTACGGTGGTATCACTAATTGATTGGTTTAAGTTGATTGGTCTATGTTAGCCTTAGCTTTAATCCTTTTTTCAATACACGGCAACGATAAAGTGGTACGGTGGCATCGCTTCGTGATTGGTTTAAGTTGATTGGTCAATGTTAGCCTCAGCTTCAACGCGTTTTTCAATACACGGCAAACGATAAAGTGGTACGGTGGCATCGCTTCCTGATTGGTTTAAGTTGATTGGTCTATGTTAGCCTTAGCTTCAACGCGTTTTTCAATACACGTCAACGATAAAGTGATACGGTGGCATCGCTTCATGATTTGTTTAAGTTGATTGGGCTATGTTAGCCTCAGCTTCAACGCGTTTTTCAATACACGACCAACGATAAAGTGGAACGGTGGCATCACTTCCTGATTGGTTTAAGTTTATTGGTCTATGTTAGCCATAGATGTCTCATGCGCATAAAACGCACGAATGAAACGTCAAATAAAAAACGAATATGCGCATGAAACAAAATTCTAAACTTTATAAAACGCGTTGACCGACTTTGACTTTATAATAACAAAAAGAATATAAAAACATCTAATAATCTAATGGAAAAGTGACATAATAAAAATCTATACTACAACTTCATCAACTATATTTTTTATTTTACGTTAATATGTGTACTGTTTAATTAGCGTTAGCTACTCTAATTTCAACTGTTTTTAAGGAGTGGAATCTACGAATTGTGTCAGTTCGCATAAAAATTATTCATTATTTCGTACAGATGTACAAAATAAATGTTAGGTAATGAAGTCGACAGGGGAAATTGAGTGCGTCGCCACGGAAAAGCGTATCAGATTTGATTCCAAGTCATAAAGACGAATTAAAGTCACTAAAACCTGTTCTCACATGTTCAAGTGTCGAATATGTGAACACAGACTATACGTAAAATAAAAAATATAGTTGATGAAGTTGTAGTATAGATTTTTATTATGTCACTTTTCCATTAGATTAAAGTAGTGTAGTGTAAAAAATGAATCCGATCGTACGAAAATTGTTCATTATTTTGTACATGCGTACAGAATAAGTGTCAAATAAAGACGTCGACACGGGTAATTGAGTGTGTCGCCACGAAAATGCGCACTCAGATTTGATTCTCAGTCATAAAGACGAGGGAGAATCGCGAGAACCTGTTCTCACATGCTCTAGGGTCGAATATGTGAACAAAGACTATCGCGGCTACATCTAAATTAGTGCTAAGTTGTATAATTAAATAAAGGTAACCTTCCATCACGCGTTCCCAGTAATTGTACAAACACGATTAATGGCAGTAATATTTGTAACACCCTTCCATGAGGTCTTGCCAGTAAATGAGGTGTTAGATGTTGTCCATAGCCATTTCTAGCCATGGATTCACCCTAGGAAGCACCACAGACTACCCAAAAAATAGCCTACTTTGGATACACACAGAATTCAACAGAATTAACAAAACAATCTGGAACTACATTTACAGATGTTATCTAGGATATAAAATGACCTCACAAAGTTTCAGACAAAAATAATAAACAGATTGATCACATCATCTAGTCAAAGTTGCAGAAAAACAGTCTGCCAGAACTTTGATCAGACAGACTAACTTCACAATGAATTAAAACACAGACTAGGCACACAATAGACCTGAAAATCTGTGGAAATATTAAAAATATAAATAGGAACACACCTGCAGAATTTCAGATAATTCCGCTAGCAGGTGTGAGAGTAATCCTCAGATAAAATTACCAAAAATAACCAAAAACAGTTTTTGGTCCAAAAAGTTCCTATATCCTGAAATGAATAAGTCCTACAAATATATACAAGAGCTTACTGTTGAATGTACGGAGGCATACCAGCCGTACGCTATCTACCAGCTACCTCTATTAATGTTGGTATACCCGAATACTTCAAGGTATGTCAAAGTGAGTAAACCTACACTAATACTTAATACACAAAAAGACAAAACAATGTTAGACCAAATATTTACAAGTACACACAATCTCACAAAATCGTATGTTGAGTCACGCTACGTCACTCAACGAGATTCCTTAAATTTCTTCAAAGAATCCGGATCGTCCAAAATAAACATTGTGTGATTGACGCAATTCCGCGTGGTCACAAAATCCAAACGAAATCATTCGAACCTCCACAATAAATCCATTTAATAAATTAAGCACCAAACATTGCGTGCGCACAAAATGTCATGTACGCACGAAACTAACATTTCAAAACAACATTAGATTGCGATTGGTACCACGTAGGATCCTGTTGAGCCGCTCGGGAATAATCATCAATTCCAAAAGGACAAAATTGCAGCTGCGTATGTGTACGGGCAGACGCCAATTAAAATATTTAGTAGCGTCACGCTAATGTACAATCTGAACGTTCTTAGGGTTGTTGTGGTATCAACGGCCACGAAAACCGTTGCAAAATTAAAGTTTGTACAAATGTCCAAAAATGTACCATTTGTATGTGAATGTATTATCGTTGTATCGCACATTTATGAAGTAGACGCCACAGGATGTCCTACAACCAAGATATTTTTGTCGTCGAACAAGGTGGCTTTGATGTCAGAAGGTACAAGCCATTTGCCACATATAACTTTGTAACTTCACGTCCGTCGTGGATCGACTCTAACTTTACAAGTGGACGAATACACGCGTCTAGTAAGCGCTAAGTGTCCTCGTGAGGACAGTCGGAGGAGACTAGCCAGGTACTGAAAACAAGCTGTGTTTGCATCGAAACTTGAAAATCGGACGGTGGAAGTTTTCGCCAAGATGTCTGGAGAATCTCAACGAATTTTTAGTAAACATCTTTTGTTTTAAAAAAAAATAAACAGTACGGTTTAGTACGGAAAGATACTTTCTCCAGTAAACAACCCCATTTTTTGCTTGATGGAAGGTTACCCTAAATTAGCGTTAATTTTTGACATTTTGTTGGCGTTAGGCCCTTGAACCCCAAATAATGTTAAGCTCTAATAGCGATTCACGGTGTACGTTCAACACTTTATTTGAATTTTCCGTACATTATATCTGAACATGTTGTCCGTACGAAAAGTATACGCATTTTACGAAAGGTTCAAAATTAATAAAAAATAACGAAATTTCGTAAAAATGTCAAAATCCGTACGAATGAGACATATATGATGTTAGCCTCAGTTCCTATGCGTTTTTCAGTACACGGCCAACGATAAAGTGGTACGGTGGCGTCGCTTGCTGATCGGTTTATGTTACTTCGCTTGCCCGTTTAAATTTATTTTCTTTTTGAAAATCTTTACTAATACATTTCCTTATAATTTTTACATTTACAATAATTCTCTCCTGATTGAATCGCTCTCACAAGTTGGCTTTTTAACTTAGGGTTAAGTTCCATCAGTCGAAAATTGGGGTAGCTTACAGAAATCCGCGAGTATCCGTACCAGACCGTACCCTTTATTTTGCTTTTATACGAAAAACAACATTACAGAGATTCTTCCCAATACTCTCCGAAGGTCTGGGAGGTAATTCTGAGTGTCGCATGTTCATTTGTAAGGTGTTCGCTTCATTTTTCTCTGTAAATGCCAACTTACCTATAGGAGGTGAGTTAGCAGATACAAAAAAAATCAATCGTGACACGTTGGACGAAAAAGCTACATGTCACGATGGGAAACTAACGAAAACTGACGAAATTTGCACATGGAATGTACATTTCAGAATGCAACTGAAAATTAAAAATGTATTCTCGAGATGGTCCTTCGTCGTGCTTTTTCTGGCAACGCTCTTTCGTCACACTATTACCGCAAAGGATTTTTGCATGTTCGAAAACAGGAACCCTAAAAAATGAGCTAGTATAAAACACTTGCGATAGTAAAAAGTACAAAAGTTTTGTCGTATTATGACTTGTTAGACAGGTACATGGTACGCAAGTGAAGCTTTGAAGTTATATTTGTCGGTGTGAAGATTTTTAAAAGATTTTGAATATTTGGTCAAAATCCACGTGGTGCCACTCAATGTATAACACGTGGCTTACAGACTCTTCGTGATTGAACATCGACTCAATTAACCCGACCCGTAGAGTTGGCCGTACGATTATAGAAATGAATGATGGAACTTGACCCTTAGGGTGAAGTTCTGTTTGGACATTTTGTAATTGTACGGCCAACATTACAGAATGCTACAATTTGAACGAAGTTCCATTGCGCAGAGTCTGTAATGCACGTGTTAGCAAAAGAGTGGTGCCACGTAACTATGGATTAGATATTGAAAATCGTCAATAATTTTCACACTGACCAAAAATCTTCATTTGCGTACCATTGATGTGTGTACCAGGTCATCGTGTATCACAACTTTTGTACTCTTTGCATATGCATTGTCAGATACCACCTTATTTTTTTAGGGTTCTTGTTTTTACGCGTGACGAATGAACGCTGCCAAAAATAGTGTGACGATAGACCTACAAAATAGCGTGAAAAAGTGTGTTACGAGATTTCGTTTATTTTGTGTTGGATATTTGAATGTGCTATGTGTGCGTTTTTTTATTTCGGTTGGTTGACATTTTGACACGTATCTCATTATCTAACGTCGCAGCTCAAAATTTTGTTATTGGTGATGTACCTCACGAGGTACATCACCAGTTACAGAAACTTTCGAAGCGAATGCTTCCCAAAAAAAAATCCAACGACCATTGTTAGCTTCCAAACTTTTGGAGAATATTGGCAAGATCTCTGTAATGTTATTTTCCGGATAAAAACAAAACAGGAGGCACATCCTAGTACGGAGAGGTCCGAATTTCTATAAACAATCGCACTTTTTCGTCTAATGCAACTTCACCCTTAGCCGAAGAAATAATCTAAAACTTATATTTAAAAACATCATTTTGAACTTAGGCATAGAATCCACTAGGCTGTCTTAGTAAATATACGGACACGTTTAATAACATTGATACTCTACATAATCCCCTACTAGGTTCGTGCCTTTAAAAAAGATTTCAAGTATGTGCTCAATCTTTAACGCAACGTAGTAGGCTTTTGTTTAAACAATACAAATAGTTGAAGATTATCCAAGCCTAAAATGTGAATGGATATTTGTACGGGCGGACTAAAACTAGGATTTTTAGGAACATACACAAATCGTAAATTTGTACGCCCGTACTATATCACCATACAAACTTTGTTATGATGTTATAAAATTTTAACAGACATTTCTTTCCACAAAACTTTGTATGTAGAAAAAAGAGCGTCAAAAAACATTCTCCGTCAAAGATTATATCACAGCTTTCGGTGGATTTGTATACACCCTGTTGGAAAGCCCATGGCCAATATGGGGTGTACGAAGCTTCAAAGCATATCCTTCGTCAAAGATTTTATCGTTGCATTTGGTGGATTTCCATCCACCCTGCAGGAAAGCACATGACATATACGGCGTGTAAGGCTTTCATTGCTTGTAAGTCGCCGATATTATCTTACTTTTTCACGTGGACCAGTCGTTCACGCCCGCCATACTATAATATCACATGAAAACCATAATTAAAAGCCGAAATTAGCCATTTTGAGACAACAGAGGATACTTCCCATAATCACGAACAGTCGAGGCACAAATCTACACAAAAAATTACATAGAGGTTCCTTCGATATATTAAAAAATTTATCAAAATTTTTATTACGTAATTTTTTGATATTCCATTCACCGGCTAATGTTGTGTTACGATTCAATGTGGAGAACCGAACACGCACAATATTTTGGTTCGCGTGGCACGATTCGCTTTTAAGTATGCTTTAATGATTTGTGTTGACGTCAGGATACTTCGCGATACTTTGATTCACGTCAACGCTTCTGTACGAAGTATGTACGTCAACGGTATAGTATTGTGCCATACGATTGGAGTATGTACGTTTGGCGTTTCGTGCGCGCACAACACACAAAAGTTATTGTTTGAAGTTTCGTGGCGTACAACGCACGAAAGGAACTATACGAAGCTTCGTAGCATACGGCGCACGAAACAAAATGTTTATTCTTTTCTCGAAGGAGAAAAGCGCGTCTGCCACTTTTCTGCTTGTTTTCTTCTTCCCGTGGGCTTTCGTCCGAAAGGCGCCATCTACGATTTTATCTTTCGTGCACGACACATCTTCTAAGCAGCTATTTAAGCTAAATTCCTTAGCTGCAAATTACATCTTGGAATTAGCTTTGGATCATCTCAGTTTACATTATCTTGGGATTGATAGAATAAAGAGGGACAAGGGAGAGGTAAGGGAAAAACCTTGTATAAAGGCTTCGGCCATTTTTTTGTACAAATATATCTTATTGTGGCCAATTGTGTGTGTATCTTTTTTGCTTCCGCTGCATACCATCTCGGTGGTATTTTCTTTCAGGTTGTAACCAAGACGATGAGCACAATATTTGTTGGAAAACATTGCGAAATCAAGAGTGTAACAGGTTACATAGTTGGGTACTTAAGAGCTAGAGACCAGATTGCTATAGTTGCAGTTGCAGAGCAGCGCAGCTGGGATTCCACACCAGCGTAACATACAAGCATAGCAACTTAGTAGAATAGCGTAACGTAGCATAGCAGCGAAGCGTGGCAGTATAGCAATACCGCAGAACGTAGATTAAACTGTATAGTTTTAGAAAGATATTTTGGAAAGATCTCGGTTGACTGTAAAGGTCAACGTGTACACTTGTACAGTATTAGGTTGATAGGCAGCTAGTTAGTTTAAATAGTGGAGCAGACGTAGTAAAAAGACAAACTCTTTGAGTAGACTTTTGCAATGAGTTGTCAACCTGTAATCTTCCTCCCGATTAATAAAGCTTGACCTTTATATGTGAGTGTTGTGTGCTCTTGCTATTGCTACGAGGAGATCCTTGGAGTCTTTACGCTATGGATTATAGTGTGTTGTGGGTTACCATTTTGCCCTTCTACATTGGTATCAAAGCTATTCCTCGTGACTCGACAGTATGGGAGAACACGACGTATGTACCACGGAGATGTTAGCGCTGTTGTTCTTTGGTCTCACCCCTCCCGGTTCCACCGCACGGATCCGACAAGACTCTTCCTAGTTTCAAACAGCGAAAGTCCAAACCGCCCAAAGAGAAGATAGTGCCAACTACCCACCCGTGCTACGGTCTCCACAAAAGACAATCCAAAACAAAGATGGCAATAGAGTCAACGACACAATGCAACCGTTCTCCAACAGAAAGATTGATTTCAATTCTCTGGGGGTTTTCTCAGGAGATAGTACTGAAAAGCAACCTGTCTTCTTCAGCCCCAAGTGCCTTATACAACCAGAGTTTGTCCTACGCAAGTTCCAAAGTCAAAGCAATTTAACAAGCCAATCAGCGGCCAGCAATTGTTATCGTCCTGACATAAGACAAAACAGACTGTACTACACTTAAGGCTAAAATATAGACGACTGGTTCCGGCTGGATTGGCGGCCGAAGGTCCTCCTATAATACACAAAATGGAAACAAAGTTCTGAATCGATGTGAAACCGCCTAACTTTGACCCAAAGTCATTAATACTTGGCCCGGCTGCTGGACCCAAACTAACATCCTACTGACAGCTAACAGTAAGATCTACGGGATAATCCCAAAGGTTATGTGTCGTTCTCCAATGTATCCCTCTACTAGAGCTACATAGAACACACAATATAATGGAACAGACGCTTTGCACCGGATTAACTCCGCCGTTCGGCCTCCGTTTCAGGTGCACTGCATTGCGTAGGGCTCCAGAGTGAAAATTTAAAGATCTGATCCGGCTAGTTGTCCCCTTCCTTCTCCGTACGCTAGGGTTCGTACCAAGTGGAAATGAGGCCCCGGAACTCCTGGGAGTGCAAATGTGTCGAATGATGCACACGAGCTTGACATAAACAAGTTGACTGTGAAAAATGCGTACCTTTTACCGAGGATAGACTAATTGTTGGATCGACTACGAGGTGCTAAATATTTTTCGAAGATAGACCTACGAAGCGGTTATCACCAAATCAGAACTACCGAGGAAGATGTGGAAAAGACGACATTTAGAACTTGGTACGTTCATTTCAAGTTTCGGGTAATGCCGTTCGTATTGACCAACGCACCGGCAACTTTTATGCATTTGATGACTTCCATCTTTCGGCAATACTTAGATGTGTTTGTAATTGTCTTTCTAGATGACATCTCGGTGTATAGCCGAACGCTGGAGGATCATATGAAGCATCTACAGACAGTCCTACAAATCCTTGAAGAGAATAAGTTGTACGCAAAAAGGAATAAATGTGACTTTTTGAAGGAGAAAATTGAGTTTTTGGGCTATGTGGATAGCCGGGATAGGATCGCAGTGGATCCAAACAAAACTAGGGCAGTGAAGGAGTTGCCGCAACCGACGAACGTTACAGAGCTACGGAGCTTTCTTGAATTATGCTCCGACTATCGCCGTTTTGTCAAAGGTTTGGCAAAAATTGCTGCACCACTCACGGACTTACTTAAGAATGACGTGCCCTATGAGTGGAAAACGGCGCAAGGGGCAGCCTTTGACATGTTAAAGGAGCGGTTGGTTACCGCCCCTGTGTTAGCTCTCTTCGACCTGGAATTACCTTGGACAATAGTCAACGACGCTAGCCATATGGCTATTGGAGCGATCCTTATGCAGAATCAAAGAGAAGGCCTTCAATCCATTGTTAAAATTATAAGTTTTATATAAGTATTTTCTAGGTCTAAATTTAGTACAAATAGAAAAAGGAAAAAGGCGAACAGCCTGCCTCCACCTCCACTCTCTACCCACCATACTTGTTGTAGTCATTGAGGGATAGATAGGGTGGCTGAGCCATGGCTGTCCTAGCTTAAGGAAGCAAAGCTAAAGAGTGAGTTATGTCAATCTCAATAGTAGGTTGAGTTCGGCAAGACTCGAACCTCTGACCGGCAGAGCGCGGCGTAGCCGGAAGCTCTAACTAGTCTGTCGTAAAAGTCCGTTAGAATACATTAAGTTTGATAATTATATAAACACTGTTGAAACCATGATTCCAATTAACGGAAAGACGAACAGAAGAACATTGAACCAATGATATATAGTGCGAACATTATCTCGAACCAAAACAAATGAATCGGACATTTGTTTAAACGGCGGACATTTCATGTTGTATTTCAATCCGAGAGCGTACATCACTGTTGAAATCGCGGAAGAGTCACTTTGGCGTTTGTGGACGTGGCATGACGTGGTGCCACGCGGAGGGATGACATTTGGTCGTAGGAATTTTAGCAAACAAAAGGACAAGGTAAAATTGGACACGCGTCCACTCAATAGCGCTGCCGTACATAGGCCGTACAAAAAGTACATCGGCCATAGTACTTTCTTAAACCCTACAGTGATCTGATTCGTTTGTACTTTAATAGATAGGAGTTGTGAGAGGGGTTTAGGACTTAGAGAATTTGGTAGATAGGTACCTCTCTCCCATTGAGAGTTTGTATAAACTTGGCATTTTATTCGACTTATAACTTATCCGCTGGTTGGCCGTTTTCAATGATTTTTCTTGCTACAGACTCAAGGGAGTCCACGCTACACATGGGTGCAGTCAAATTGTCATTTTGCCTCCCTGAACAGCAGTGGTTGTGGCTTGAAGTGGGTTAGTTAAATACTATCTAGAGGCTTCCTGTATTCTGTGGTCCAATGGAGGACTCATAATTGAGAGAGTCGGAAACTAAAGGCAGCGAAGCTTAACTGGGCCACCCATGAAAAGGAGACAATCGCCATTGTTAATCCGCTGGAATTTTGGAAATGTTACGTTAAAGGGAAGCAGATCACGATCATCACCCATCACCACGCCCAACAATATTTTCAGACACAACCGAAGTTGTGAAAGAAACAGGTGCGATGGATGACGTTTCCTCAGACCTTTGTGCCGGAACTAGTTATTGAGTATAAACGGGGCAAGACAAATTTGACGAATGCCTTGTCGAAAAGACCCGGCGTAGCTCCGCTAGTGACGAAGCAACAATTGCAAGCATCGCAGAATGGAAAGGTAAGTTGTGTGGCAAAAAATACCGCAGCGTTGGACAAAGCGCAGGATCCGAAACTCAGCGCAGTGACTAGTACACTACAAGTGGAGGACCAATGGTTAAGTAGGATTAAGGTCGCCTACAAGAAGACGAGATAATTATAGAATTTCTCAAACAAAATGTATTAGTTCGAATCTCCAATGTTATGTGGCGGTTTATACCAATTCAGACAACTAGACTTTACGCCCCGACAAACCAAGAGTTACGTCATTCGATACTTAAAGTGAGTCATGACGAGCCCCTCAGTGGACATTTCGGGAGGGATAAAACGACTGTACGTGTTGTTGAGGCGCATTATTGGTCGAACATGAATCGGGACATTGCGGAGTATGTCTGGACGTGTGACTCTTGTAATAGAAATAAATCGGAATTGGGTCACCAAGGTCAGTTACAATCCCTTCCGCTACCATCGGTTCCTTGGGAGGCGAGTTTCATAGATGTCATCGTTGCTCTCCCGTTGACTCGCAAAAGGCTATGACTCCATCTACGTTGTCGTGGACTATTTGACGAAAATGGCTCATTTTATACCCAGAACAACCAAAGCCACAGCGCGGGATGTTGCAGACTTATTCTTTCGAAGATATTCTGCCATCATGGACTCCCGAAGAGGATCGTCAATGACCGTGATCGAAATTTGTGAGTCACTTTTGAAGAAGTCTGTTTTAGTTGTGTGAACGAAGTTGGCCATGTCCACAGCTTATCACCGTTAGACCGATTGTCAAACTGAAATAGTGAATCGGACTTTAGAGGAGGCGTTGCGGGCTTATGTTTCGGTACACCGAACGGATTAGGTGAACAATTTAACTGCAATTCAGGTAGCGTATAACAGTGCGCTGCACTCGTCCACGAAAACTACGCCATTTTCCATTAATGGACGACAGCCCACCCTTCCACAAAATTTATTAGCAGCGGATTGCCCTACACCCGTAGCTCTGGATTTTGCCAAAATGTTGCAAGGGAATTTGGAAAAGGCGGCGAAGGCGCTCCAGCTTGCAAAGGATCGTCAAAAGTCGCAAGCCGACACTCACCAAAAAGACATCATGTTTAATGTGGATGATAAAGTTCGCCTTAATATGGCAAACATGTCCTTAACGGGTGTCCTCTCCAAGAAATTGGCACCAAAATTTTTGCGTCCATTATGTGTTCTTTCAAAGGTGGGTGAGGTGGCGTATAAATTGAATATGCCGCAAGAATGGTATATCCACAATGTTTTCTATGTTTCCCTACTGAAGCTGTTTCGCGACCCCGATTCGATTTTTCCTAATCAACGCACGCATATTCCGTTATCGCCCATTCGGGGTACCTCACACGAGTACGAGGTGGAGGAGATCCTTTAATCGCGTCAACATCGAAATTCTACCTCCACATAATATTTGGTGCGTTGGAAAGGCTACGGAGTTGAAGACGATTCTTGGGTGGACGAGAAGGATATGGAGTTGCCACATTTGTTGCGCTGGTTAACGCAGAGAGCAGACACTCAGCTTAACCAGAGAGGCAATCGCAAAGGACGTGATAAAGGATCAAATCAGAGTGTCGCAACCATCGCAATCATCTTGGGGACTCGAGAAGGAACGCAACGGCGATAATAACGGACCGCAACACAATGGTTGCGCAACCATCAAAGAAAAGCATAGCAGCGGTGCTGTCAAGGAATCCTAGTGCTACCGCTGCGCTGACAGGTAATCGCAACAGCGCAGTTGTGCATCAGAACATTGGTGACAACGAAACCGCGGTTTCGTCGCTGTAGCGCAATTTAAGAAATGTTAGACTCTGCGATATCCTCCCGCGCTGCGATGTTTCCAGAAGACCAACAGTGAGACCCTCAACCCTCGCGGATAAAACCGCCATCAGCCTTTGCGACCAACCTAGTCGAATTAGTTTTAGTGATGAAATTCTATAGGCTCCATTGCCCACAGAATTCGCAGATCCAAAAGAAGCTAATCTAGATAGTGCCGACTAAAAGTTGATATAAACCCAAATGATTGATCCCTTGACAATTAGAACCCCAACACACCTTCACCCTTGTGAATGAAGACCTTCTGTGTGCTCAGTTCCACCACAGAATGCAAAGCTTGAATATGTGTTTTGGACAATATTCTCCACTTTGACTTTGCCACTGAATAAGTGCCACCCTGGCAAGAAAAGACTATGACCGACTACACTGCTGTTTAGCTTGGACTCCCTTGAGTCTGGAGCAAAAAGAATCATTGAATTTGCTCACCCGAGCATTAAGTTATGGCTGGTCAAATATGACCTTTATAGTTACAAGCTCTCTTAGAGAGAGGTACCTAAATATCACTAAGTCTTGATCTGCCTACTCACGACTACCTACTACTAAACCCTAGTCCAATAGGAACACTATACAGTACAAGAAGGTACAATAGGAGATGTAATTATTGCACGGCCATTGTACAACATGGTCTTCAAGGTGACACCTGTGAAATCGAGAGCCATGGTTCCTCCTCCCATCTTCTCCAGTATCAAATAATGTGGCGCCACGTGGCACCGCGTGACGCTATCTCTAAATGCCGCCAAAAGCTCATTTCACGTGGCGGCTACAATGGCGGTCGTCCGACAAAAACATATTTTACACGGTTCAAATTCGCGTACATGCATGAATTGCTCCTTTTCGTTAGTCTGCCGTTAATTAGCTGTTGCGTTAACGTTTATATATCTTTGAAACCCGTAACGTGTATCGTTTCGTCAACGCTTTATTGGATAAGGCATACCTCTACAAATATAACCATAAACCATGGTTCAAATCTGGTGTAGGGCAGTTTTTGGTTATTTGTTAGTTAGTTAGAATTCTCTTCTTGTACATTTATAAATACCTATTGTACCCTACATATGCCATCGTTGACTCTAAGCTATAGGCTAAAGCTAACGTCTATTATAGGATGTAGGTACCAGGATCAAATCCTGGATCCGGCATACACATTTTGGTACAAACTACGAATTAGCATATCCTCTTTAGACAGCCATGGCTCTAGCTACCTCTCTGGTCTTCATTGACTGCAACAAGTATGGGGACCAGAGAGAGTAGAGCGAGAAGCAGGTTGCCTTTGCTGACTTACTCTATTTATTTTTCCAATACAGACCTAGAAAATACATAAATTTCAACAGGAGAGTGTTTCACTCTGCACAGCCAGTTTACCTTACCTTCTCGAATTATTGGAATTATCTCACACAACAAAATCTATGGCGTCCTCGTCCTCTCCACCACCGTAAAGGAGGAGACTTGTACGGGTAGGGCAAGAAGATGTGCCCCGTCCAAATAGATTGCTAGTAGCGGCGGAGATCATGGTAAAGGCAGACTGGAAGAGGGAGGTAGAAGCAAGGATGGAACCGGAAGTGACGGCCAGTAGGGAGGCAGAGCCGGCGAAGACCAGTGGAGGGGAGGGGTCAGAAAATTCACAAGACCCTGAGTACAACCCGCTCCAAGAGGGGGACCAGGAGGATGAAGAAGACTATGAACTATCGGAAGCGGATGAGCCGGAACGGGAACCGACACCCCCACAGATAGAGGAGCGTGCCTCGATTCTGGAGGTGATGAGGGATCCTAATAAAAAGAGCACCGCGGATGAGCAGTCCTCGGAGAGTTGTCGTGCATGTGTCAAATATCATGAAGATGCATGCAATATCATCAGTTTGGCTCCACTTAAACTCAAATGATAGCAAGATATTGTAAATGAAATAAACCATAAAAGTAAAAATGGATAAATACAACAATAGGCAAGGTGGAAGAAAAAGAAAGGTCAATGACTTAGCTGGTTATGGTTAGGTCGGTTTATTACTAAGCCGATGGATGACCACTAGGCCCCACGGTCTATTTATATTCCTTGCAGGAGTTATCTTTATGGAGAATAATCTGAATATATACTTAAATAAAATGAATCAAAACATAACAAGCGAGAAAGATAAATAAAAACTGAAAATGACAATATGCCCGACACCTATGAGGTTTGAGATAACCAAACTCAAAAGATGCGCAAAAACCAAATAGAAATAAATACACTATCACAAGAAATAAACACAATAAATCAATAATCCCAACATACAACTTCCACACTAATTAAAATTCAGCCACAGCCGGGGAAAGAAGTTCGTGTTATGAAATTGCGGTCGAAATCCACTCAAAAAATGAGAAAAGTGAAGGGAAATCGTGTAGGTCTTGGCCGAAGCCGTATAGATTAATATGTAAGGCTTTACAAGATATTGATAATGTAATAGAAAACTAGAAGCTTCACGCAAAGGCAAAAAATCGCCTCTAATCTGTCCAGACAATTTTACAAATAAAAAGATGGCTGCAAAATTTCCTCAATATTGAAAACAAATAAAATGAATAATTCCTGCACTTGAAAATTGTGACCAGGAAATAATCTAAAATGAACTAAGTAACCAAAAACTACGCCTAGCGAAAACAGGCCAATCAGAGTACATCGTATTATGTAAGTATTTGCGTCTAGTTTGGATTCAGCCAATAGGAGGCCAAAATCCTATGCCCTACGTTACAG
The DNA here is from genome assembly GCA_037447655.1 of Zygnema cylindricum. Classification (NCBI taxonomy): domain Eukaryota; kingdom Viridiplantae; phylum Streptophyta; class Zygnematophyceae; order Zygnematales; family Zygnemataceae; genus Zygnema; species Zygnema cylindricum. The sequence goes on along the minus strand of JBBHKE010001281.1, from coordinate 52,418 downwards.
AATCTATAACCTACGGATTAAAACCCTTCCTATCTACATGTGAACGCGTGAACCTCCAAATGGTTCACGACTTAACATAGTCCAATCGCGTAGCTTCGTCAAAACTGACATCCGATTTGTCTGTCACTCGCATCAACGGTTCAGATGAGATATTACGAAAATTGTATACATTGCGTCGTCGGCCGAGATTTCGAAAAATGATAGTAAGTACGATAGGACCGCGAGTACAGTCCAACTTGTAGTCGCGGAAATTCCGAAAAAAGGTAAGTCGTACGGTTTACGTGAAATCACCAAAGAAGCCGTCGGCGAAAATTGCGGAAGATAGATATGGTACAGAAAGATTATTTGCACCGACGTGAATTCGAATACGAGTCGTCGGCGGAAAATCCGGGAAATAAAAGCAGGTTCGGCAGGACTGCAGGTACGGTCCAATTTGTGGCCGCGGGAATTTCGATCAACGTAAGTCGTACGGTCGACGCGAAATAATCCAATCCACCATCGGTGGAAATCGCGGAAAATATACGTTGTACGGTAGGACCGGGGGTACGGTCCAAATCGTCATCACGAAAATTACCGAAAGTATATGTCGTACGCTACACGTCGTATAGTCTTGCGAAATCCAAATAAAACCCAAATACAAATTAGTATAGCGGCTGCCCGTCCTAACACCTAAATATAAACAACTAAAATGGCCGACGAGATACGGCATGACAAAGTTCAAAAAAGAGGGCTGAGGCATAGTGTCCCTGCGGGGATGACGTATTTGTTTTGTGACAGAAAGGAGGGGAGACAATCGAGGAAAAAGAACAAGGGGAAGAAATTCACGACTACCTTTTCCCACTGCCTATCGACCCCCAACATCCAGACCTCGCCTTTAGTTTTGCCAAACACGTCTATTGGGATCCTTCGGACTGGCCTGCAACATGGCACACAGGAAAACCTAAGGATCCTATTAATATCCGTGCCAAGGTGCTGTCCCACACGGCCTGGAATTTCATGAGGACGAAGGACTTAGGAAATAATCGTAAGGGTTCTGTGCAGTTAAACCCTCATGCCTTGTCATTTGTGGAAGTGGTAGAGGACCACTATCGATACAAGGTGGATGTTCCGAGAATGCTTTGCCAATATAACCCATGGGATGTCCGTCTCCACGACATCATTTCTTGGGTGGAGGTCACACACGAAGTACGAGCACTCAGGCTAGCACGAAAGAACGCCGTGCAGCAGGCTCGAGCTGCCAAAAAATATGTATCCTTCAAACTAAGGAAGGTTCCTTGGTGGGAACAAACCGACGAGGAGGCGCAAAGAGCACGACGCATTGAAAAAACCCGGAACTCCACAAGCATCGGTACCTGAGGAACCTACACCGCCGGCCGTTCCGCTGCCCCCCGCAGCAGTAGCAGCAACACCGAAGGAAGGGGAGGACCGAGTTTGAGAGCGAATCACTCGGAGATGATTAGCAGCGGTAGATTATCATATCACGTTGCTGGAGACTTGATATGAATAGCTCCAATATCAACTTCACATTTTGCGACAGGAATTCGAGGAGTAACGTGAGGAGACATATGTCATACTCCGTCTACTTCAATATCCTTGAGTGAGTTAGGTTCAGCGGGATGCTGAATCCTTAATGGGAGGCACTGTAATAGGGTTACAGAGTAGGGTAATTAAGGGCTAGAGAAAAGACTGCTATAGGTGCAGTTGCAGAGTAGCGCAGCTGCGATTCCAGACTAGCGCAGCTGCGATTCTAGACCAGCGCAACATAGCAACATAACAACTTAATAGAATAGCGTAGCCCAACATAGCAGCGAAGCGTTGCAGTATAGCAACGCCGCAGAACGTAGGTTTAAACAACGCGACCAGATCTTAGCGTCGACGCGATCAGACCTTAGCGTCGACGCGATGAGACGTTGACGTGGATATCGTCAGAAAAGAGATCGGGAATTAATGGGATGAGACATTGGGATAATGTCACGGAGGGTAATTCCTAAGTCGTAGGGCGACTTGGATTGAGTGAGTTCCTATAACTTCATCTGCCTCATACTGTATACAGAGGAGTGCAATGAGGAGCTTAAGGACAGCGTTTTACACTTCAACTATAACCTCGATAAGTATAGTTCAGAGGTCGTTGCACTATACTATTAGATGGCGACG
>JBBHKE010001281.1:16038-50254 GCA_037447655.1 Zygnema cylindricum | reverse complement strand
ACTAAAATATATTTTCCCGTAAACCTTTGGATAGCCTAGGTAGCCATGGCTCTAGCTCCCTCTCCAATTTCTCAGTGACTGCGACAAGTTTGAGAAGTTGGAGAGAGAAGTTAGAGGTAGACTGCCTTGGCTTCTTTCTTATTTCTATTTAGACCTAGAAAATACTTTAAAAGGCCATTGATTTCTACAATGTTTTCGTAATCATCTAGGATTTTCATGAGTAGTGTATTATTTATTCTCTCCTCGGATTCTACATATCCCGCACTAGCAAGCTCAACATATAACGCATCAATATCATTGAAAAACACCATCATGCTACCGCCTTTATAAACATAGGCCTCTATTTCCAGTTTTACTAATTGCTGCCTCTGAATAGTCTCACTCTTATAAATCTGACTAAGTGCTTCCCATTTCTCTGAAGACTTGTTTAGACTTAAAAGAGTGATAGCTATGGACTTAGACACATATTTAAGTTTGAGATGTTTTCCTATAGTGTTTTTGTATTCCTATATTTTCTTGTCATTTTCTTCAGTTTTAATCCCTACAAGTGGTACCATAGCTCAGAGCCTAGCTCCCTTCACCATAAGTGTCCCTTTTTCCTTCTCCCATCTTTCCCCATCCACGGAAAGGTTTTTCCCTTCACCTTCCATTGCATCTGAACTCCGGTTGATATTCTGGGCAGCCTCAGATGATTCTCCATAGTAAGCTCCTCCAAAGCCAGGTGGAACACATCTCACTTGTCTCGAACAATTTCCCATAAGTGCTTCTCGAAAAGCAATCCCTCCATAGTAAACTCCCAATAAGTGAAGTCTGTATAGGCACCCTAGATGGTGGGCCCATAACGTGAAACTCTGTTCGCATATCCAAAAGAAGCTAATCTAGATAGTGCCGACTCCAAGTTGATATAAACCCAAATGACTGACCCCTTGACAATCAGAAACCCATTATAGCTTCACCCTTGTGAAACAAGACTTTATGTGTGCTCTGTTCCACCACAGAATGCAAAATTAGAATATGACTTTTGGACACATTGACCCACTTTGAATTTCCCTTAGAAATTCAGCCACCCTAGCAGAAAAAAACTCTAACCAACTACACCCCTGTGTAGCGTGGACTCTTCTGAGTCCGCAGCAAAAAGAATCACTGAAAATGGTCAAGTAAATTGATAATTATGGCTAGCCAAAGTTTTCCATTTATACAAGGTGCTCTCTAGAAAGGCTACCCAAAATTTTCTAAGTCCTATTCCCCCTGTAAAACTCTATCTACTGAAGTACGGCACCAATCAAATTAGTGTTTCATGACCCCGATTCGATTTTTCCTAATCGACGGCCTAATACCCTTTTACCGCCCATTCAGGGTATATCGGACGAGTACGAGGTGGAGGATATCCATCAGTCGCGTCGCTCTCAAAATTCTAACTCCACCCAATATTTGGTGCGTTGGAAGGGCTACGGCGTCAAGACGAATCTTGGGTGGACGAGGAGGATCTGCATTCACCTGAATTGTTGCGCCAGTTTACGCAGAGTGCAAACACTCGGCTTAACCAGAAGGGCAATTGCAACGGACCAGATAAAGGAACGAATTGCAGTATCGCAACCATCGCGATCATATTGGGGATGCGGCGAAGAAATACGGCGGCGATGTTAGCGGACCACAACGCTATGGTCGCGCAGCCACCAAAGCGCAGCATAGTCGCGGTGCGGTTAGAGGATCGCAGCGCCATCGCTGCGCTGACAGGAAATCGCAATGGCGCAGTTGTGTTTCACCACATTGGTGATGACGAACCATCGATTTCGTCGTAGCAGCGTAGTTTATTAATTGTTGGACGCTGTGATACCCTCGCACGCTGCGACGGTTGGAAAAGTCCAACAGTAAAACCCTCAACCCTCGTGGTTAAGACTTCCATCGGCCTTTACGAACCACCTAGTCTAAGTAGTTTGGAGAGTGTTTCGCTTTGCACAGCCAGCTTACCTTCCCTTCTCAAACTACCGGATTATCTTGCACAACAGTATCCATGGCGTGGTCGTCCTCTCCACCACCGAAAAGGAGGAGACTTGTACGGGTAGGGCAAGAAGACGTGCCCCGTCCGGATAGATTGCTAGTGGCGGCCGAGGCCATGGTAGAGGTAGACCGGTGGAGGGAGGTAGAAGCACGACTGGAATCGGAAGAGACAGCCAGTAGCGAGGCAGGGTCAGCGGAGACCAGTGGAGGGGAGGGGTCAGAAAATTCACAAGTCTCTGAGTACAATCCACTCCAAGAGGGGGATTAGGAGGATGAAGAGGATCATGGAATTTTAGACGCTCAAGTGCCGGAACGGGAAACGACACCCCCGCCAATCGAGGAGCGTGCCTATGATTTGGAGGTGAGGAGGGACCCCAACAAAGAGAGCACTGCAAACGAGCAGTCCTCGGAAAGCTCGGAAAAGAAGCCTGAAGCGCAGTACTCCAGTGGAGACGATGTATTTCTCCTTCGAGGGGAACAAGGGGACATGGACGGGGAGAGTAAAAAAGGAGAAGAAATTCCCGATTACCTTTTTCCACTCCTTATCGACACTTGGCATCCGGACCTTACCTTTAGCTTTGCCAAGCGCCTTTATTGGGATCATTCGGAGTGGCCCGTAGCTTGGCGCATAGGAAAATTTGAGGACCCTATTAACATCCCCGCCATCGTGCCGTCACACCCCGCTTGGAATTTCATGAGGATAAAGGACCTAGGGAATAACCATAAGGGTTATATGCAGTTAAATCCTCATACTCTACCATTCGTGGAAGTAGTCGAAAAACACTATCAATACAGGGTGGATGTTCCCAGGCTATTCCGCCATTACCATCTATGGGATGTCCGTCTTCATGACATCATCTTTCGGGCGGAGGTCACCCCGAAGGTACGGGCACTCAAACTGGCCCGGGAGAACGCACTCCAACGGGCCCGAGCTGCCAAAAAACATGTTTCCTTCAAACTAACGACGGTACCTCGGTAGGAACCGACCGATGAAGTGGCGGAAGGAGCACATCAGATTGAAGAACCCGAAGCTCCCCAACTTTTGGTACGTAAAGAATCTGCACCGGCCGCCATTCCGCCGCAATTCGAAGCACCAATGGCGGCAATAGAGGAACGGGAGGACCAAGCTTGGGAGCGGATCACGCGGAGACGCTTGGCACCGGCGGACCATCATATTACGCTGCAAGAGACTCAATGTGAGCAGCTCCAAAATCAACTTGGCACTCTGCGACAAGAATTCGAGGAGTACTGTGAGGAGACATACCTTATACTCCGTCAGCTTCACTTTCCCTGAGTAAGTAAGGTTCAGCGAGACGCTGAATCCTAGTGGGAGGCACACTAACAAGGTTACAGAAATGAGTATAATATTGTTAGAGGTGAGGCTGCTGTCGTTGCGCTTCCAGAGCAGCGCAACTGCGACGTCAGAGTAGCGCAGCGAAGCAACATAGGAACTTAGTAGCGCAGTATAGCAACGTAGCGTAGCAGCATAGCAACGCCGCATTATGTAGATTGTACTGTATAGTTCTAGAATGATAGCGTTCGATAGATCTTTGTTGACCGTGAAGGTCCACGTGTACATCTGTATAGTATTGGGTTGACTAGCGGATGGATAGTTTAAATAGTAAATTAGACAGAGTCAACCGAGAGACTCTTTGAATAGACCTTCGCTGTGAGCGTTCAACTTTGTAATCTCTTTTTGATTAATAAATATCAACTTTTCTTTGGGATTGCTGTGTGCCTTTGTTGTTGTTACGCGGAGATCTTTGGAGCATTGTGCTGTACCTTGTGGTGTGTTGTGAAGTGTTTTGCCCCTTTTACAACCCCCATGATGTTGTAGAAAAAGCAAAGTGAGATCCACCTTGCAGACGACTGCTAGATCTCCTTCCCCCGGAATTTCGAAGGCTGAAATGGTTGGCATCCTTGAATTTTTTGGAGTTGAAACTGTTGTAAGATCCGAAGGTGTAGCACCCTTGTCCTTCGGAGTGTGATGCTGTTGGGAGACATCTGTAGCAAGAACAAGCAGTGGAGTAGAAAGAGGTGTTCTAATGGGAGGGGGTTGTACCGAAAAATACACCTATTGTTCATCTTGAAAAATGACATATTCTTGTTTTTGGTTTTCTGTTGGGGCATCTGCTACTTTGAACAGATCAACTGAGTCATGTTCATCTTTAATCTGAATATTCCAAGACACAGCAATTTTTTGTTTATCTAGGATATACATTTTATACCCATTTGCATTATTATCATAACCCAAGAGAATTCTTGCTAAGCCTTTGTCTTCCATTTTCCACTTATGTGGTGAGTTATTTAAAATAAAACACTTAATTCCAAAAACTTTAAAGTGATTAACATCAGGTGTCTTTCCTGTCTACAGCTCATAAAGTGTAGTGATTACAGATCTAGATACAATTCTATTTTTTATATAGACTACATAATTCAAGCTTCAGCCAATAATTTATGATCTATATCTTGTCTACAAGCATGGACCTAGCAATCTCTCATATGTCATGTTTAGTCTTTCAAAAACTCCATTCTGTTCTAGAGTACATGGGACTATTACATTATGAATTACACCTTTTTCGATGAGAAACTGCTTAAACTCGTTAGAGGTGTATTCACCTCCACTATCAGATTTGAATGCCAAGATCGGAACGCCGTGTAGTTTCTCTGCCCAGACCTTGTAGTGCTTGAAGTGAGTGAACACCTCACTTTCGTTTTTCATAAAATAAACTTTGGTGTACTTGAAGAATTCATTAGTGAATGTTACCATATACTGGACTCCTCTAGCCGATGCTAGTTTGGATGGTCCGAGGACATCCGAATGAATAAGCTGGAGAACCTTTTTTGTTTGTTTTCTGACTCCTGTGGAAATGGCAATTTATGAATCTTGCATAGTGAGAAGCCATCACAGGTTTTCACAGACTGAGATGTGAGAGAAACACCTTCAACTTTCCTAGCATTCACCATCTTTTTCAGACTCATAATTAGTATAGCCTAAATTCTTATGCCGTAACTCATTCTCATATGACACACTGGAATACAAAACTTCTTTCTCTTTGCATTCATTCATGTCCATCCTGTACATCTAACTGGCATCTTAGTTCCCGTTACTGCTATTTTGCCTAGCTTACTCACAACCTGTCTCCCCCATTTAAGGGTGCCCTCAAAACCCTTACTCTCTACCAAAGAAGTAAACTAAAGATTCTTTTTAAAATCTGACACATATAAAACATTGTGGAGTGTTCTTTCTACAAACTTTCCCCCCACATCTACCATTAGAGAAACATCACTATGGGTTGAAGACTCGACACACATGCCACAGGTATAGTAGATATTTTTTGAAAGAGTCTGTTTCAGATTTGTAAAAAATGTCTTGTTCGAGTACATGTGGGCCGATGCCCCAGTGTCAATGATCCATCCGCTGTCTTTGGGACCCTCTATTGATGCCGCCATAGCAAATAACTATGTCTCCTCTTGCTCATTCAAGCTTAGAGATGAATCTGCATCATCTACAAAAGCCGAAAAAAGTGCATTTCCTCGTGAAGGATTGGTAGAAAAGCCTTAGTGAAACTGGCTTTGTTGCCATCCGTGCCTGTATAAACCAATTTCATTTGCCTTTTTAAGTTTGGGTCAGTAGCGGTATCCGTGTCCCTTCCCAGAGCAATAAAAATAAGCATTAGACGATTTCCTATTTGGCCTCTAACTGCCTTGATTATACTGATTCCGACTTTGGTTAAACTGGTTCTCGTTTTGATTAAACTGATTTCTATTCTAGTTAAACTAATTTTTCCTCTCAAAATATGTCTTGAAAGCCTCTACTTTGTGTTCTCCATCAAGGAACCTACTTGTAGACTCTTCTTCCAATATAAGATTGTAAGCAAACTGAAAAGTCCAGCTAGACTTATCATTACCCTTTAACCTTGTAGACACTCCCTACATGTGACTAGGGAGACGTCTAATAAGCAAGGCAGCTTGCTGAAACTGCAAAAAAGTTCCACCGGCTGAAGAGTGCGCATCAATGAGTTCCCGAAACTTATCGCAATACTCGGCCATAAACCCCCTCGAGTATTTGTAGTCCCATATTATTCCAACTACCAAAAGCTCCCATTGAACATTCGCCTTTTCATGAGAACAGTGAAGTCCAAATTTTGCTTGCCTTTTTCATCTTGAGCCGAGACATAAACATATTTTTTGCAAATTCAAGGAATGAAATTGTTTCGAGCGAGGGAGTTCTTCTTCACCCAGCTCGGATTTGTTTCAGCAAGAGAGCCATCCAAGACTCCCAACAAGTCTGCAGCTTCAGAAGAGGATTCGACCATAGGTGCCTTGTACACATACTTCTGGCCATTGAAGACACGAATTCTAGACGAAAGGCCCATAACTTGTTGTTTTACAACCACAATTGCAGGAGAAGAACTAGCAGTAGTAGTAGATGTAAACATAGACTTCAGCAGAAGCTACTAGAAATCCTACCAAATAGCCAACTTTGATGCAGCACATAAAGTAACCCGAATGTTCAAACAACACCAAAATCAACATTTATGTATTATGACATATTGTTTGTCAATTCCCAAAATTGCAGCCCAATTGACTAGGTAAACCATCAGATATAACACTTGGAAATTTCCCAAAAACTATTCTTTAAAGTGTTTTGTCTCAATACTAGATAATACAATTTTGGCTAAGTCATAAACTTTATACTCACAGAGAGTATCTACTAAAAACCAACTAATCAGATGTGTACACCTGAAGCTACAATACTGTACTATGCTACGACAAAGTACCGAAATAGTACCCTACTGTACCGTGAGTACGTCCAGACCCTATTTGGCAACTAGACAAAAATATGATTAAAAAAACACTAAATTCTAATAAGATACGCTACAAATTAATGTGTTGCAGACATATACAAATAGTTTCCCGTTGAGTAATGTTCCAGGTGCTTCGTCAACAGTGGATAGAAACGTCCAGCTGACTGTTGATCAAGTGGTCCATGTCATTTGAGTTCCTATAAAGTGATGAGTCACTTTGTGGTCCCACGTTGATCGCGTCCATTGACCCGATTCAAATCCATGGCCGATGTAAAATGTTGTAACAATTTTTTCCCAGATAATCGGGTAAGTCCTCGTTCGTCCGATTCTTCAAATGTATTCGTTCGATGTATGCCGCGTGTGAAAGTGCGTCGGCACCTTTCCATAAAACCTGTATGATGTTTTTTTGCCGACGCGTGTCCCTGCAGAAGTACAATACACTCAAAGTACTTTTGCGACTGTCATACTAAATACGGTAAGTTGTCAAGCTCGTGTGCATCTTTGGCACATTTTTACTCCCAGGAGTTCCAAGGCCTCATCCCACCTTGTACGGACGCCAGCGTACGGAGAAGGGGAGGACAACCAGCCGGATTAGATCTTTGTATTTTCACCTTAGAGCACTACGCACTTTAGTTCACCTTAAACGGAGGTCAAACGGCGGAGTTAGTCCAGTGCAAAGTTGTTGGCTCCATTACTTGGCATCCGTTCTATCTAGCTCTAGCAAATGGGTACAATGTGGAACGACACGCAACCTTTGGGATTGTCTGGTAGATCTTGCTATTAGCTGTCAGTAGGATTTTAGTACAGGCCCAACGGTCAGGCAGAGGATTTATGACGTAGGGTCAAAGTTAGGCGTTTCACGTGAATTCAGAACTTTGTTGCCTACTAGTGTACAATAAGAGGACATTTGGTTGCCAATCCAGCCAGAGCCAATCGTCTAACTTTTTGACCTGAGTGAAGTACAGTTTGCTTTGTATTATGTCATTACGATAATAATTGTTGTCAGCTGATTGGCTTTTGGCATTGCTTTGACTTTGCACCTTGTAGAAATTAATGGTTTTAAAGTATTTTCTAGGTCTGAATAGAAATAAAGAAGCCGAGGCAGTCTACCTCTAACTTCTCTCTCCAACTCTCAAACTAGTCGCAGTCACTGAGAAATTGGAGAGGAAGCTAGAGCCATGGCTACCTAGGCTATCCTGAGGTTTACGAGAAATTTATATATTAGTTAGGGGATTATTTACTAAAAGGAATGTGCCGGCCACAGGATTTGATCCTGGTACCTGCCTGTCGACAGATAGTAGATAGCCGGTAACCTTAGGCGTTAAGTCTAGAAGTAGTCTTACGTATTATACAGTACGTTAATTAATTAAACATTAATACGTAGGATCATTCATTTAGCTGCAACTATTTACGGGACACATAGATCTGGTAATGTAAAAGTACGGATTATGGTACAGATAAGAAATCAATACCGCGCATTGATTTCGTAAGCGAAACAAATACCGCGCATGTATTTATTACGGCTACGATCAAATGCGAGTTTAATCGGACGGCCGGAAATAGCGCCGGGATCGCGGAAGAAGAATTCGGCGGTTTGTGGGCATCTCCACATCGGATGACACGTGGCGATGTTACATTGGAGCGCGACATCTCCGAGGATCAAAGGAGCGAATCCGACATACCACGTGTGGACATTTAGGCCCTGTCGTACAGTGTCTGTACATAAAGTACACCGACAGCTGTACTTTTGCGTACGGAACTGTAATCTGATTGGTTCCGTACATCAGTAGATAGAGTCTGTGAGAGAGATAGGACTTAGAAAAATTAGAAGATAGGACCCTCTCTCTTAGAGAGCTTCGGTACAAAAGGTCAACTTCGACCCTCCATAACTTACTGCTCAGGGGAGCAAATTCAGAGATTCTTTTTGCTATCGACTCAGGGGAGTCTTCCCTTCACAAGGGTGCAGGTGGTCAGAGTTTTTGTCTGCCACGATGGGAGTTGTTTTTGCTGAAACACAAAGGGGTCACGATTATCCTAGAGGCTTCTTGGAAGCTGTCTACTGTGAGGACTTATGGAGGTCTCAGAGTTTCAGATTATAGGCCCACCCTCTAGGGTACCAATCTTTAATGGAACTGGCTTCATACACTGGGAAAGTATAATGATAGAAGCTCTATGCGAAAAAAGGTTTTGGGGGATAGTGAGTTGACGATTGGGGCGTCCATCAAGTCTTGGAATTCCTCCAGGGTTTGGAGGAAGCAGATTCACCAGGAAAGAGGATTCACCTTCAACGGAGGAAAAAAAAGAAGGAGAGGTGGTGAACAAAGTAAAAGAAGAAGGAGGCGACCACACCAATAGCAACTGCTTCGGCATTCATGTCACCTATTCCGAGGAACGAGGAGAATGATACTGAAACCTGGGACTTTAACAATATGGCGGCAAAGCACTTCATCCTACGCCATCTCACTCAAGGACTTGCATGTCCTCATATGCAGGTAGAAAGGGCATCCGATCTTTGGATGGCTCTCATAGAGATGTACCGAAGTGGTACGATTCAGCAACAACAGTTGGCTGATCAGAAAATTAAGGAGTATGTATACAAAGGGGGAAATATGTTGGATTTTTGCAATGAGCTTGCTACACTCTTCATGGAGCTAGAGAGTGCGGGAAAAGATTTTAGTGAAAAAGAAAAGGTTAACTGTTTACTGATGAAGTTACTTGATGAGTTCAAGAACATAGTCAACCGTGTGTAGAACTTGCTAGACTCAAGGTGGATACAGAACTTAGTGGTAGTGATGATTCTTGTTTGAGAGAATACAATTGAGATCCGAAGGGGAGGAAAGAATGGCCAAGCCTTGGCAACAGCGACCGATTGGAGGAACAAAGATTCCCGGAAAACCAGTCGGAAACTATGGGGGTAGGGAGCAAAAAAAACAGGCTGACGAATTTGAACCAAGGGCTCCCAAAGGTTTATGTCATTTTTGTAAGAAACAGAGCACTATATGGCAGAGTGCACTAAGCTAACCGAGCTTCGGTTAAAGGAGGGGCAGACCGGTGGTACCCTGAGAGGAAAGAAAAAGGCCCTTGTCACACAGGTACTTGAGGCCGAATCCGAGGACGAGGACGAGGAGCTCCTTTTGGATGAGGAGTTGGAGGCGAAAAATGAGGTTGAAATTCCACGAAGGCAGAAATGTGCTTACGGTGGATTGAAAGGTGAAGCAGGCTGGATTATAGATTCAGGTGCCTCCATGCACATGTGTAAAGATAGGCACCTGTTCACTAAGATAAGAAAGATTCCCACCGTAGAGATAGAGTACGGGGATGGGAGGATAGTCACCACTACTCTTGTACGATCGGTAGATTTGAAAGTGTTAGTAGAAGGAAAAACATCCATATTAACATTCTCCGATGTATTGTTTATTCTGGAGCTGAACAAAAACCTTATCTCTACATCTGTATTAGATGATAAGGGTTTTTTCACTAGCATTAGGGAAGGAGTCTTTACTGCTAGTTAAGAGGAGGATGTCTATTTCATTGCTGAGAAAGGTAGCCATGGGATGTTTAGGATGATCTTAAGTAATGAAACAAAGAAACTATATTATGCTGGTGTTCATGATATTATGATGTGGCATAAGAGGCTTGGGCATGTGAATCTAGATAAGTTAAGAGAGATGAAAAAGATAGGAGTGGTGGAAGGGATTTAGTTCAGTGAGAGTGATGATATATGTGATTGTAGTGGATGTGCTCAAGGTAAAACACACAGATTACCCTTTCCTAAATCAGCCACCTATAAGGGAGAAAAAATTCTAGATCTAGTACACACAGATATTTGGGGACAGGCTAAAGTGCCCTCACCGGGGGGGAAGAGATTTATGATGACTATCACTGATGATTGGTCTCGGTATTCTCGAGTGTATTTTTTGAAAAACAAGTACGAAGCTCAGGATTATTTTAGACAATATAAAGCATGGAGCAAAAAACTCCATGAAACTCCAATCAAGAGAGTAAGAAGTGAAAATGGTGGAGAGTATACTTCTAACCAGTTTGAGGATTTTTTGAAGGAAGATGGGGTCCAACACCAAAAGACAATTCCAAAAAACCCGGAATAGAATGGGGTAGCTGAAAGGTTAAATAGAACACTAAGTGATAGTGCTAGAAGTAAGTTGTCAGATAAGAAGATAGGAAAAAGGTTTTGGGCAGAAGCAATGAACTGTGCTAATTACCTCAAAAATAGAGTTCTTACTTCAGCTATAAAAGATCAAACACCTTATGAGAGATGGACAGGCCGGAACCCAGACATATCTCACTTAAAGGTTTTTTCGGCAGTCAAGTATTCAGTCTAGATACAGATCGGTCTAATTGGAAGCTAGATCCTAAAGGAAAGCCGTGATACTTATTAGGATATGATGAGGTGTTAAAGGATATAGAGTTTATGATCTAAAAAGGGAAGATATAATCTTAGTAAAACATCTAGTAGTTATGGATGAAGGAAAGTCTGTGGATCCCTTCAAATATACAAAGTCAGTAAAAATTAGATTTGAGTCAGAAAATTCTGATTACTTTGAGCTTCCTAACTATCCAGGTTTTAAAGAAGATGACATTCTTGCAGGTACAAATCAGACAGAAAAGTACTCGGCTGTGGAAACTCCAGTGACAACTCTACCCGAAGCAGAAGACGTGGTGGAAATTGATTCGGAATCAAGGGATAGGGGAGAAGCCGAGTTTGTTCGAAAGAATCCAAGAGAACCATCTATTCCAGCCTCAAATTTTGAGGGGGGAAGGAGAAGTAGCAAAAGACTGCAAGAAAAATAGGTTAATAACAAGGTAACTAAACTATCTCATCAAGATGAACCTCAAACTTATGGAGAGGCGATGATTTGTCCAGAAAGAAATCGGTGGAAGACAACCATCAATGAGGAGATGGCCTCAATTATGGCAGCCGATACTTGGGAGCTGGTGGATTGTCCACCTAACCGAAAACCAATCGGTTGTAAGTGGGTTTTCAAATTAAAACTGAACCCAGATAACACAATCGAGCGCTACAAGGCCCGACTAGTGGCAAAAGGATTTACACAAAAGGAGGGAATTGACTACGAGGAAACCTTTTCCCTGGTGGTCAGATTTCCCTCCGTCCGCATACTTCTCAAATTGGCAGCAGCGGAAGACATGGAAGTGCACCAAATGGACATCAAAACAACCTTTTTGCATGGAGAATTGGATGAGGAGATCTTCATGCGACAACCCGAAGGGTTTGTGGAGGAAGGAGAGGTGAGTAAGGTATACCGGCTGATTAAATCTCGTTATGGTTTGAAATAGGCGCCTCGACAGTGGAATAAGAAGCTTGATGAGTTTCTTACCGGTCTGGGATATATCCGGATCAGCTCATATCACTCAATCTATGTTTTCGAAGATGAGGAAGGTTTTATAATTATTGCAATTTATGTTGATGATTTGCTTGTTTTAAGTAAATCAATGGAAAAAATTAATAAACTGAAAACCGATCGTAAGGGGAGATTTGAAATGAAGGATATGGGGGAAGCAAAATATATTTTGGGAATTCAAGTAGAGAGAGACCGAAAAAGGAAAATTATAAGATTGACTCAAAAGGAAGCAATAGGGAACATGCTTGAAAAAATTCAAATGGATAAAGCTAATAGTTGTACAACTCCAATGGAGTTGAAGAAGGGAAGTGAGGGGAGTGAGGAAGAAGGAGTCATAGTCTTAGACGAGGAATTATCTCCTGAAGAACAGAAGTTCATGCAGACTATTCCTTGCAGACAAGTAGTGGGAAGTCTAATCTATTTTATGAATTGTACCTAGCCGGATTTAGCTGCAGCTGTAGGAGTGCTGAGTAGAAGTCTAAATGCTCCCACTAAGAGGGATTGGGAGGCAGCTAAGAGAGTCCTTAGATACTTGATAGGAACTAGGGATCTATCGTTGCATTTGGGTGGGGAGAATACTGACATCACTACTTGGAGTGATTCCAGTTATGGTGATGCTCCGATGAGGAGATGCACTTCTGGATATGTATTATATGTGGGTGATGGGGCTTGCTGTTGGAGTAGCAAACAACAAAAGGTTATTGCTCAGTCCACCATGGAGGCTGAGTATATGGCCTCTTGCTCTGCTGTAAAAGAATTGATGTGGGTCAAGTCTTTGCTTGGTGAGCTTGGTCATCTTAAGAGTGGTGTGCAGAAAATATTTTGTGATAATCAGGCAGCAATTGCTATTTCTGCCAATCCTAAACATCATTTTAAAGCTAAACATATGGATATTAGACTCAGCTTTGTTAGAGAGAAAGTAGAAAATAAAATAATCAGTTTAGAGTACCGACCAGATAGTGAGATGGTAGCAGATATGATGACCAAACTTGTGCCTTCTCCTAAGCTAATTTTCTACAGGGAGAAGTGTGGTCTGAAATTAAAGATTGACTAGAAAATAAGGGGAGAGTAGAAATAAATGGTTTTAAAGTATTTTCTAGGTCTGAATTGAAATAAAGAAGCCGAGGCAGTCTACCTCTAACTTCTCTCTTCAACTCTCAAACTTGTCGCAGTCATTGAGAAATTGGAAAGGAAGCTTGAGCCATGGCTACCTAGGCTATCCTCAGGTTTACGAGAAATTTATATATTAGTTAGGGGATTATTTACTAGAAGAAATGGGTTTGGCCACAGGATTTGATCCTGGTACTTGCTTGCCGTCAGACAGTATTTAGCCGGTAACCTTAGGCGTTAAGTCTAGAAGTAGTCTTACGTATTATACAGTAAGTTAATTAATTAAAGATTAATACGTAGGATAATTCATTTAACTGCAACTATTTACGGGACACATAGATCTGGTAATGTAAAAGTACGGATTATGGTACGGATAAGAAATCAATACCGCGCATTGATTTCGTAAGCCAAACAAATACCGCGCATGTATTTATTACGGCTACGATCAAATGCGAGTTTAATCGGACGGCTGGAAATAGCGCCGAGATCGCGGAAGAAGAATTCGGCGGTTTGTGGGCATCGCCACATCGGATGACACGTGGCGATGTTACATTGCAGCGCGGCATCTCCGAGGATCAAAGGAGCGAATCCGGACATACCACATGTGGACATTTAGGTCGTGTCGTACAGTGTCCGTACATAAAGTACACCGGCAGCTGTACTTTTGCGTACGGATCTGTAATCTGATTGGTTCCGTTAATCAGTAGATAGAGTCTGTGAGAGAGATAGGACTTAGAAAAATTAGAAGATAGGACCCTCTCTCCCAGAGAGCTTCTGTACAAAAGGTCAACTTTGACCCTCCATAACTTACTGCTCAGGGGAGCAAATTCAGAGATTCTTTTTGCTATCGACTCAGGGGAGTCTTGCCTTCACAAGGGTACAGGTGGTCAGAGTTTTTGTCTGCCAGGGTGGCAGTTGTTTTTGCTGAAACACAAAGGGGTCACGATTATCCTAGAGGCTTTTTGGAAGCTGTCCACTCTGAGGACTTATGGAGGTCTTAGAGTTTCACACCTACAGTAGGACAAACTTTGGCTGTAGAATGCACTTGGGGCCAAAGGAGACATGTTGCTTTTTCACTACTGTCTCATGAGAAAACCCCCAGAGAATTAAATCAATCTTTATGTTGGAGAAGTGTTGCATAGTGTCGTGGACTCTATTGCCATCTTTGTTTTGGATTGTCTTTTGTGGAGACCGTAGCTCGGGTGGGTGGTTGGCACTATTCTCTCTTTGGGCGGTTTGGACTTTCGCTGTTTGAAACTTAGAAGAGTCTTGTCGGATCCGTACGGCGGAACCGAGGGGTGAGGGAGACTCATACCTGTCTTCGGGGCCATTGGGAGAGTTTCCTTCTTCTGAGTTTGGTCATCGTTGCACTCCGGGGTATGTTTGCTTGCTTCACCATTATCATTTACTTATATCTTATTTCCATTCTCTGGGCAAGATGATATTGTTTAATCTGAAAGAGCCGATTTTTATTGTTTCTATATTTCTGCGTGGGAGTTATTTGCACATTCTTGTGGTCGTCTTTGGGTTTTTGTCCGGATTTCTTGTGGGCCGGATCAGACGACTCGCATTTCCTTTCTATTCTTTGGAGAGTGGTAGGGGGTGTAGCATTTAGTGGGCTTCCAGTGGATAAGCACAGTACTGAAAAGCCACCCTGTCCCCTTTCATTAAAAAGGATAGCTGTTTAGGGTGGTGTACTTTTATAGAGAGATCTAGCTCATCTGTTTCGGTAAGTCATGGGCGGAGGAGAAGCTCGGGATAGGGATCTTTCTGGTGTCAGTCTAGAAGAACGGGAGAGGCAAGAAGCAGTGGCACAAGAGGAAAAGTCACAAGTGCCCAAGGAAGCATTCCCTTTCACCTCAACTCTAAACATAGAGCAATTTTTTAAAGGAATGATGCCTGAGCCTGCTGTAGTTAAGACTCCTCCGAAAGAGCAAGAGAGGCAACCCTCTCCTCCACCTCATCCGGTCTTTTCCCTGCGAATTTCCCAACTTTGTCCAAGGCGGTCAGATCTAGGTCCGCGGAGAAGGAGGAGAGACATACATTATCCCCTAAATCATGCACGAAGGGCTTGGCACATAAGTAATCGGTCCAATGTCACCCTCCCGAAGTGGGACGCCATTTAAGATCTAAGGCACCGATAGGGGAGATGTAGATGGATTCCGAAATTTTAGCAGATCCTAATCGGCCAGGTTGCAAAGAAATCTTAGCCCTTCACAATCACCATGAGTTGAAGGTTAAGAATGAGTTGGTGCAGCGGGTAGCAAGGTCAGAGCAAGCCATAATCTTACGCCCAGTGGGAGGTGTAGTGGAATTATTAAGCAGTTCATCAAAGAGTGGCTCTTCAACCTCAGTCTGGGAGTAGCTCTTCAACCTCAGTCCGGGAGCAACAGGGGATGCCTTCGACTTCACTCTAGCAGCCCATCCAATCTCAGGACACTGCCACCAGCAGACCGTCGAGGAGCAGGGCGACCTCTCGGGACCAGGCGTGGGAAGGAACCAGCAAACAGGGGTTACCAGAGCCCAAAAGAGTGCACCGGTTCAACCACCATGAGAGTAAAGGCAGGTTCACACCGGTTGTTAAGGAAGAAACGGTCCCTCCTACCGAGGCAACTGCACTAGAAAAAACCTCCTCCAGTTGCCCTAATCGTTCGACATCCGGGAGGATTGTGGAGGACCATAGAAACAGATCCATAAATTTCGAGCATGGGGATTGCAGATTTGACTAAAGTGGTTAGCAGGACTCAAGAGTAAGTGAAAATTGTGAAGGCACATGGTCAAGCTCGGGGGGGAGGGGGGTGGACCGGCTACGGTGGATTGGGAGGCTTTAGGAAAGGAAAGGCGAGATTTATGGGAACAAGAGTTCAACCTTATACAAGAAGCAAGACTTAGGTCTCGTGGACTTCCCAGTGGGCACATGCTCACATCCCCTGGGACAGGACCATACTCTGGAGCACTAGTTGAGGAACACACATCTATCACGGAAACGCCACTAATGATACCTCATTCGGAGATTGACCAAGATACCCCTCTTCAGCGGGAAGGGGGTGGAGCCACAAGACCTAATGAGAAGGGTTTGGGTGCAGATATACTTCTTAACATTGTCGCTTCTCCTCGAGGAGTGTTAACTGTTGTTTCGGTGAAAGACGCCTTCGCAGTAGAGGCCTTGGTGGAATTACGACCAGAAGAAAGGGTTCACATTCCCTTGAGGGCATCCACTCCTCCTGCTTCTCAAGGTAGATAATCTCCACAATCCCTTGCTCTTACCTCTTCTCCTTCGCCACCCTTTTATCCAGCTCCAGCAGTCCGTGGGTCACCGAATCCGCTTGTCTTACCTTACAAATACACCGCTTACTCACCTCCTCACAGGCAACCCCATCCTCTAGTACTCGAACTCCTCCTCCCGAGGGTTCCCATAGGCGGCCCAAGAAACAGACACCCTTCAAGAGACAGACACCTTCTCCTCCAAGCTTCCAATCGTCACCGTCTTCGCCGACATCCCTTCCCCGGGGACCTCCACCTCATCTTCACATCCCCTCGGTGGAGACCGTTCTCAGGGAAGAAGAAACCTCTCCTAAATATAAAATAGCAGATGACCAACCATCTTCTTCAAGAGCAAGACCTTCCTCAGTGGGGGGGGGGATGGCATTGCTGCTGCTACCATCCGTCCTATTGGAGGAGGGGCCGGGTCAGATCTCGAGGTAGCTGATATCAGAGCAATCTCACAGGCTCAGTTTGTCAGCCCCACCAGACAGGCCTCATCACAGTTTACCACCTCTACCAAGGAGGATAAAAAGAATGGGGGACATCCAGATCTTCGCAGGGGACAACTCGGAAATTGCTTTTTCTGATTTTGAATTGCTGTGGAAATCCTTCACGCTGTCCGAAATCAACAAATACAGGGAGGGGCCATCCCCGCGGATTTTGAGACCAATCTTTTTCCTATGATGGTAAACAATCAAGCAGGAGGAGCGTTAGCCGACTATAAGGAGAGCCAACCCTTTCTGATGGCTTCAGCATCAAAATCTCAGATCCAGTGCTTGACCCCGAAGCCATAGACGCAGCCGCCGACCTGGCTGCCGCCGCAGCAGTCATTGTTACCGTCACTTTAATTTTGAACATGAAACTGTAGGCCCAAGGTAGGGCCTATGTCAATCATCTGCATGCCGTGCAAGCCGCCGAGGCAGCCACCTAGATGGTTGCTAATCCAATTCCCCGCACCACTCTTTTGGATGCATGGAGACTCTTTTATTCAAAAAAAGAACGAAACTGCAATCAAAGAGTTCACGGACTGTTGATGTTTGAAAAATGAAACTCCTCACATGCTGTTTAATCGCCTCTCGAGCTTTTGTCAAAAAACCAAGTTGTCTACCGTTGACACACCACCCATGGCCACGAAATATTATGTCGCTGTTCGAAATTCGTCCAGACCAACAAGATAGGTTGCTCTCGACAAATAGAATGCCAGTCAAGCTATCCACAACAGTAATCCTACGGCATAAGAAATTTCCTTGGCTGCAATGAAGTTATATGATCATTTTGTAAACAGCGAGGCCCGAGAAAAGGCTAACACCGGCAAGGCGCGAGCCAAATTAGCACGTTTCACGGGGGAATCCTGTCTTAACCAAGAGGAACAAACAGAACTCCAAACTTTGCGGAAGCTTAAGGGGAAAGAGGAAGCTTAGACCAACCGCGAACCTGCAATGGGTGCGGATGAAAACGTTTACCCATACAACTGCCTAAACTGCAACCAAACCGGTCACGGGTAGAAGTGATGCCCCAGGGAGCTCAACCTGGAACTCGCTATCAAGCAAAAGGAGTTTGAGAAAGAACGTGCAGAAAGATCCCGGTAGCAGCAAGAACGCAGGCAAGGAGGCGGAGGAGGGGATCGCAGGCCGGTCACCAAAGACACTTGTAAACCTACTCCCCGCTTTGAGACAGTATAGATGTCTCAATCCCAGTTGAGACAAATTAGACTTCCTAAATTTGATGATGCTCAGATCTCTAATTAGCTAATGGGGAAGTATACCACTGAGGGGTCCAAATGTGAGGCTTGTGAGTTCATCGGCGCAATATTCGGCGTTGCGCTAATGGTACAATCATAACGTAAAAGTACGATTGTACAGCTTGTAGGCTATACGAATTCTATATTTAGAATTCTATGTAACATAAAGTTCGCACATGATATTGAACTAAAAAGTTACATATATGAAAAGTTAACAGTTCCATGTATCTGGCTAACTCTTTAGGGTTAGACCCTTAGAAATACATACTTGAACACAGTCACTCGTAATCGTGGAGTTTTGAAAAGTACTATATGATCAGCCGCGCCCGCTTGTTCTTGTTCTTGTCTTTTTTTTTTTTCAAACTTTCCCTCAATTTTAGGGTTTCGTCCTTTTAATGAGTACGGCGAGAAAATGGTAATTTGTAATATTGGGTATTGTAACAGGGTTACAGAATTGGGTACTTAGTAGTTAGGGCTAGGCTGCTATAGTTGCGATTTCAGAGCAGCGCAGCTGCGATTCCAGACCAGCGCAGCATAGCAGCATAGCAACTTAGCGGCGTAGCAACTAGTAGCGCAGCGGCGTAGCAGCGCAGCATAGCAACGCCGCAATTGTGTAGATTGAACTGTATAGTTCTAGAAGGAAGTTTGGATAGATCTTGGATTGGCCGCGAAGGTCCACGTGTACAGCTGTATAGTACTAAGTTGACCAGCAGTTAGCTAGTTTAAATAGACAGGTAGACCTAGTGAATAAGGGACCGGAAGTAGACCTGAAATAGACTTACGCAGCTAGCGCAATCTTGTACTCTCTTTCAATTAATAAAGCTCAACCCTGTCTGCGAGTTCTGTGTGCTCCTGCTGTTGCTACGGGGAGATCCTTGGTGTTTTCCGCTGTGCATTGTGCCGTATTGTGGGGTGTTGTTACCTCTTTTACACTGGTATCAAAGCTGTTACCCGTGACTCAACAGCATGGATGAACACGGTGTTTCCACTGCAGAAATGTTGGCGCAAGTTCTCAGGGAGTTGGAAAGTGTGAGATTACAGAATACGCAGCTGAGTAACACCGTCATGGCCTTGGAGACGCGTCTAGGGGAGCGACCTCATGGAGGCATCGAGAGAGACTCCCGGAGACCGAAATTACGGCTTCCCGACGAGTTTGACCCTGCAAGACACAAGAACCTTGACTCATGGCTATTCTCCGTGGCGAACTATCTCGAGAATTTTCTTAGCCTATCGGATCGTGAGAAGATTCACTACGCGGGTGGTCTTCTTAAAGGGGCAGCGGGGGCTTGGTGGAGAACATTGGTAGAGGACGATGAGTCATCGACCGTCTGGGCGCTCTTCGTTCAACTCCTCCGCGACAGTTGGCACCCTGTCAACACGGTGAAGGCGGCGAGAGATAAGATCGCAGTATTGAAGCAACGAACTTCAGTGATGGAGTTTACGCAGAGGTTCTTGGAGTGCAAGGTTCGAATACCTACGATGACGGAGGATGAAGCCGTGGATCGTTTCGTGAAGGGGCTTAAGTCGTCTATTCGTAGAGATGTGGAGCAATGGCTTGCTCGGGAAAGCACAACTCCCCCTCTCTCAGCAATCATCAAGTTTGCGGAGCGGACCGACTCGGTCGACTTTAACCTCCGGAGACCTTATCACTACGGGTCGAGCAGTAGCAGAGGAAACCGACGAGACGAAGGTCCAACCCCCATGGAGCTCGGCGCAATTAATGAGGATAAGGAGGCGGTCAACGTCCTAGGGAAAAAGAAAAAAACCACCAAGACCAAGACCAATGACTTGTCCTCGAGGAAATCCAACGGAGGTGGCAAAATGGCCTATGCTTCCAGTGCGGTTCTCCGGATCACATGGTGTAACTCTGAGACCTCCATAAGTCCTCAGAGTGGACAGCTTCCAAGAAGCCTCTAGGATAATCCTGACCCCTTTGTGTTTAAGCAAAAATAACTGCCACCCTGGCAGACAAAAACTCTGACCAACTTCACCCCTGTGAAGGCAAGACTCCCCTGAGTCGATAGCAAAAAGAATCTCTGAATTTGCTCCCCTGAGCAGTAAGTTATGGAGGGTCAAAATTGACCTTTTGTACAGAAGCTCTCTGGGAGAGAGGGTCCTATCTTCTAATTTTTCTAAGTCCTATCTCTCTCACAAACTCTATCTACTGATGTACGGAACCAATCAGAATTGAGTTCCGTACGCAAAAGTACATTTGCGGGTGTACTTTATGTACGGACATTGTACGACATGGCCAAAATGTCGACACATGTCAAATCCGGATTCGGTGCCATAATCTCCGGAGATTCCACAATCCAACGGAATTTCGCCACGTGTCATCCGATGTGGCGATGACCACAAACCGCCGAAATCTTCCTTCGCGATCTCGGCGCTAATCTCGGCCGTCCGATTAAAGTCGGCTTTAATCGTAGCCGTAATAAATACATGCGCGGTATTTGTTTCATTTACGAAACAAATGCGCGGTACTGATTTGTGTCCGTACTGTAAGTCGTACATTTACATTTTACTGGATCTATGTATCCCGTAATTCATTTCAGTTAAATGGTTTATCGCGCGCATAACCATTTAAATAAATATCAAACTATATAGTACGTAACACTACTGCTAAACTTAACGGCTAAGGCTACCGGCTATTTCTTATCTGCCGGCCGGTAGGTACATGGATCAAATCCTGCCGCCAGCACATACCTTTTAATTAAATAAATAAACCCTAACATAAAATTCCCGTAAACCTCATGATAGCCAAGGTAGCCATGGCTCTAGCTTCCTCTCCAATTTCTCAGTGACTGCGACAAGTTTGAGAGTTGGAGAGAGAAGTTAGAGATAGACTGCCTCGACTTCTATATTTCTTTTCAGACCTAGAAAATACTAATAAAACCATTAGTTTCTACACTCCCCTTATTTTCTAGTCAATCTTTAATTTCAGACCACACTTCTCCCTGCAAAAAATTAGCTTAGGGGAAGGCACAGGTTTGGTCATCATATCTGCTACTATCTCACTATCTGGTCTGTACTCTAAACTGATTATTTTGTTTTCTACTTTCCCTCTAACAAAGCTGAGTCTGATGTCCATGTGTTTGGCTTTAAAATGGTGTTTAGGATTGTCAGAAATAGCGATTGCTGCCTGATTATCACAAAATATTTTCTGCACACCACTCTTAAGGTGACCAAGCTCACCAAGCAAAGACTTGACCCACATCAATTCTTTTACAGCAGAGCAAGAGGCCATATACTCAGCCTCCATGGTGGACTGAGCAATAACCTTTTGTTGTTTGCTAGGGTTTTTAGGGTTTTTTGAGGTCCTCCATAAGTTTGAGGTTCATCTTGATGAGATAGTTTAGTTACCTTGTTATTAACCTGTTTTTCTTGCAGTCTTTTGCTACTTCTCCTCCCCCCCTCAAAATTTGAGGCCGGAATAGATGGTTCTCTTGGATTCTTTCGAACAAACTCGGCTTCTCCCCTATCCCTTGATTCCGAATCAATTTCCACCACGTCTTCCGCTTCGAGTAGAGTTGTCACTGGAGTTTCCACAGCCGAGTCCTTTTCAGTCTGATTTGTTCCTGCAAGAATGTCATCTTCTCTAAAACCTGGATAGTTAGGAAGCTCAAAGTCATCGGAATTTTCTGACTCAAATCTGATTTTTACTGACTTCGTATATTTGAAGGGATCTACAGACTTTCCTTCATCCATAACTACTAGATGCTTTACTAAGATTATATCTTCCCTTTTTAGATCATAAACTCTATATCCTTTAACACCTCATCATATCCTAATAAGTATCCTGGTTTTCCTTTAGGATCTAGCTTCCAATTGGACCGATCAGTATCTAGACTGAACACTTGACTGCCGAAAACCTTTAAGTGAGATATGTCTGGTTTTCGGCCTGTCCATCTCTCATAAGGTGTTTGATCTTTTATAGCTGAAGTAAGAACTCTATTCTTGAGGTAATTAGCACAGTTCATTGCTTCTGCCCAAAACCTTTTCCCTATCCTTTTATCTGACAACATACTTCAAGCACTATCACTTAGTGTTCTATTTAACCTCTCAGCTACCCCATTCTGTTCAAGATTTTCTGGAACTGTCTTTTGGTGTTGAACCCCATCTTCCCTCATAAAATCCCCAAACTGGTTAGAAGTATACTCTCCACCATTGTCACTCCTTACTCTCTTGATTGGAGTTTCATGGAGTTTTTCGCTCCATGCTTTATATTGTCTAAAACAATCCTCAGCTTCGGACTTGTTTTTCAAAAAATATACCCGGGAATCTTGAGACATATCATCAGTTATAGTCATCATAAATCTCTTCCCCCCCGGTGAGGGCACTTTAGCCGGTCCCCAAATATCTGTGTGTACTAGATCTAAAATTTTTTCTCCCTTATAGGTGGCTGGCTTAGGAAAGGGTAACCTGTGTGCTTTACTTTGAGCACATCCACTACAATCACTTATATCATCACTCTCACCGAACTGAATCCCTTCCACCACTCCCATCTTTTTCATCTCTCTTAACTTATCTAGATTCACATGCCCAAGCCTCTTATGCCACATCATAATATCATGAACACCATGATAATAAAGTTTCTTCTTTTCATTACTTAAGATCAGCCTAAACATCCCATGGCTACCTTTCTCAGCAATGAAATAGACATCATCCTCAAAACTAGCAATTAAGACTCATTCCCTAGTGCTAGTAAAAAAACCCTTATCATCTAATACTGATGTAGAGATAAGATTTTTGTTCAGCTCCGGAATAAACAATACATTGGAGAATGTTAATATGGATGTCTTTCCTTCCACTAACACTTTTAGATCTACCGATCCTACAAGAGTAGTGGTGACTATCCTCCCATCCCCGTACTCTATCTCTACGGTGGGAATCTTTCTTATCTTAGTGAACAAGGTGTCTATCCTTACACATGTGCATGGAAGCACCTGAATCTACAATCCAGCCTGCTTCACCTTTCAATCCACCGTAAGCACTTTTCTGCCTTCGTGGAATTTTGACCTCATTTTTCGCCTCCAACTCCTCATCCAAAAGGAGCTCATCGTCCTCGTCCTCGGTTTCAGCCTCAAGTACCTGTGTGACAAGGGCCTTTTTCTTTCCTCTCGGGGTACCACCGGTCTGCCCCTCCTTTAACCGAAGCTCGGTTAGCTTAGTGCACTCTGCCATATAGTGCCCCGGTTTCTTACAAAAATGACATAGTCTTTTGGGAGCCCTTGGTTCGAACTCATCGGCCTGTTTTTTCTGCTCCCTACCCCCATAGTTTCCGACCGGTTTTCGGGAATCCCTGTTCCTCCAATCAGTCGCTGTTGCCAAGGCTTGGCCACTCTTTCCTCCCCTTCGGATCTCAATTGTATTCTCTTGAACGAGAATCATCCCTACCACTGAGTTCCATATCCACCTTGAGTCAGGCAAGTCCTGCACACGGTAAACTATGTTCACGAACTCATCAGGTAACTTCATCAATAAACAGTTAACCTTTTCTTTTTCACTAAAATCTTTTCCCGAACTCTCTAGATCCATGAAGAGTGTAGCAAGCTCATTGCAAAAATCCAACATCTTCCCCCCTTTGTATACATACGCCTTAACTTTCTGATCAGCCTACTGTTGTTGCTGAATTGTACCACTTCGGTACATCTCTATGAGAGCCATCCAAAGATCGGATGCCCTTTCTACCTACAAATGAGGACATTCAAGTCCTTGAGTGAGATGGCGTAGGATGAAGTGCTTTGCCGCCATATTGTTGAAGTCCCAGGTTTCAGTATCATTCTCCTCGTTCCTCGGAATAGGTGACATGAATGCTAAACCAGTTGCTATTGGTGTGGTCGCCTCCTTCTCCTTTCCTTTGTCCACCACCTCTCCTTCCTTTGTTTCCTCCGTTGAAGGTGAATCCTCTTTCCTGGTGAATCTGCTTCCTCCAAACCCTGGAGGAATTCCAAGACTTGATGGACGCCCCAATCGTCCACTCACTATCCCCCAAAACCTTTTTTCGCATAGAGCTCCTATCATCATACTTTCCCAGTATATGAAGCCAGTTCCATTAAAGTTTGGTACCCTAGAGGGTGGGCCCATAACCTGTAACTCTGAGACCTCCATAAGTCCTCAGAGTGGACAGCTTCCAAGAAGCCTCTAGGATAATCCTGACCCCTTTGTGTTTAAGCAAAAATAACTGCCACCCTGGCAGACAAAAACTCTGACCAACTTCACCCCTGTGAAGGCAAGACTCCCCTGAGTCGATAGCAAAAAGAATCTCTGAATTTGCTCCCTTGAGCAGTAAGTTATGGAGGGTCAAAGTTGACCTTTTGTACAGAAGCTCTCTGGGAGAGAGGGTCCTATCTTCTAATTTTTCTAAGTCCTATCTCTCTCACAAACTCTATCTACTGATGTACGGAACCAATCAGAATTGAGTTCTGTACGCAAAAGTACATTTGCCGATGTACTTTATGTACGGACATTGTACGACATGGCCAAAATGTCGACACATGTCAAATCCGGATTCGGTGCCATAATCTCCGGAGATTCCACAATCCAACGGAATTTCGCCACGTGTCATCCGATGTGGCGATGACCACAAACCGCCGAAATCTTCCTCCGCGATCTCGGCGCTAATCTCGGCCGTCCGATTAAAGTCGGCTTTAATCGTAGCCGTAATAAATACATGCGCGGTATTTGTTTCATTTACGAAACAAATGCGCGGTACTAATTTGTGTCCGTACTGTAAGTCGTACATTTACATTTTACTGGATCTATGTATCCCGTAATTCATTTCAGTTAAATGGTTTATCGCGCGCATAACCATTTAAATAAATATCAAACTATATAGTACGTAAAACTACTGCTAGACTTAACGGCTAAGGCTACGGGCTATTTCCTATCTGCCGGCCGATAGGTACATGGATCAAATCCTGCCGCCGGCACATACCTTTTAATTAAATAAATAAACCCTAACATAAAATTCCCGTAAACCTCAGGATAGCCAAGGTAGCCATGGCTCTAGCTTCCTCTCCAATTTCTCAGTGACTGCGACTAGTTTGAGAGTTGGAGAGAGAAGTTAATGATAGACTGCCTCGACTTCTATATTTCTTTTCAGACCTAGAAAATACTAATAAAACCATTAGTTTCTACACATGGCTTGGGAGTGTCCAAAACGGAAAGACCCCAAAAAGGGAAAACTTACCGTTATGAGGTTAGCCGGAGAAGGAGGTGACCCTTTGATATTTCGGGGTCAAATAGGAGTGAGTGCAGCTGACTTCATGGTGGACTCCGGAGCGTCGGGGAACTTCATTAACGAGGCGACGGTGAAAAGGTTGAAACTTCCTTTTGTGGTACTACATAATCCTCAGTCGGTGCAATTGGCCGACGGCAGTTCCCTATCAATCACCCATCGTACCCCGAGGTTGCGCGTCGGCATTGGGAAATTTCGATGGTACAACACGCTTCATGTATTACCTCTTGGGGATCATGAGGTAATATTGGGGAAGCCGTGGCTGCAAAAATGGAATCCGATGATTGACTGGAGAAGTGGCACCATGAGAGTGAAGAAAGGTGAAGAAGAGTTTGAGGTAACAGCGGGAGCGGCTGGTAAGGGAATGGAAGAGGGACGCCTGCTTTCGGCCTTACAGCTTAAGAGGGCACTTAAGAAAGGGGAAACGATTTATATGGCGGTCGTCCAGCCAATGGAGGAGGCGAAGGAGGAGATCCCGGAAGAATGGAAAAAGAAGGACCCCGACTTCGACTCCAAAGAAAGTGACGACATTGGAAAGACTTCCGAAGAGGCCCCGGAAGTCGTGTCAAAACTTCTCGAGGAGTACGCAGATGTATTTCCCCCGAAGATCCCCGAAGGATTACCTCCGAAGCGCGAAGTGGATCATAAAATAGAGCTTGTTCCTGGAGCAGTACCTCCGGCTAATCGGATGTACAAGATGAGCTACACCGAGTTGGACGAATTGAAAAAGCAACTCGCGGAGTTGGTCGAAGCCGGAGCAATCGAACCAAGCAAGTCACCGTATGGAGCCCCTGTTCTCTTTGTGAACAAGAAAGATGGAGGGTTCCATATGTGTATAGATTACAGAGCGCTGAACAAGTTAACGGTGAAGAATGCGTACCCCCTACCGAGGATAGACGAATTGTTGGATCGACTTCGAGGTGCCAAATATTTTTCGAAAATAGACTTGCGGAGCGGCTACCACCAGATCAGAATTGCCGAGGAGGATGTGGAAAAGACGGCGTTCAGAACTCGATACGGTCATTTCCAGTTTCGGGTAATGCCGTTCGGGTTGACTAACGCACCGGCGACCTTTATGCATTTAATGAATTCCATCTTTCGACAATATCTGGACGCATTCGTGATCGTCTTCTTAGATGACATATTGGTGTATAGCCGAACGCAGGAGGAGCATGTGAAGCACTTACGGACGGTCCTCCAAGTCCTTCGGGAGCATAAGTTATACGCAAAAAGAAGTAAATGTGACTTCTTTAAGGAGAAAATTGACTTTCTAGGCCATGTGGTGAGCCGGGACGGGATCGCAGTGGATCCCAACAAGACTAGAGCAGTAAAGGAGTGGCCGCAGCCGGCGAATATTACGGAGTTACGAAGCTTTCTCGGACTATGCTCCTATTATCGACGTTTTGTCGAAGGTTTCGCAAAAATCGCTGCACCGCTCACGGAATTGCTCAAGAATGATGCGCCCTATGATTGGAAAGCGGCGCAAGAAACAGCCTTTAACACGCTAAAGGAGCGGTTGGTTACCGCCCCTGTGTTAGCTGTTCCCGATCCGGATTTACCTTGGACGGTAATTACTGACGCTAGCGATATGGCTATTGGAGCGATCCTTATGCAGGATCAAGGAAAAGGCCTTCAACCCATCGCCTACGACAGTCGCAAACTAAAGGCAGCAGAGTTGAACTGGGCTACCCATGAGAAGGAAACAATAGCTATTATCAATGCGCTGGAGGTTTGGAAGTGTTACGTTCAGGGAAAACGGATCACGGTTATCACGGATCACCACGCCTTACAATATCTCCAAACCCAGCCGAAGTTGTCCAAGAAACAAGTGCGCTGGATGACGTTCCTGCAAACCTTCGGTCCGGAACTTGTTATTGAATATAAGCCGGGCAAAACGAACCCGGCGGATGCGCTGTCAAGAAGACCTGACGTCGCTGCGCCGGCAGCGGAGCAACAACCGCAAGCACCGCAGCAGAGGAACGGAGACTCTGTGAAAGAGAAAAGCGCAGCGTTGACCGAAGCGCAAAATCAGAAGCTCAGCGCAGTCACCAGTACGGTGCAAGTGGACGAACAGTGGTTAAGTCGGATAAAGGCCGCCTACGGCGATGATGGTTCACTAAAGGAACTTGTCAAACGGAAAGTACTCGTTCGAACTGCCAATGATATGTGGCGGTATAGACCGAGTAAGACAACACGGCTATATGTGCCGACAAATACGGCACTTCGTCACGCAATTCTTCAAATGAGTCATGACGAGCCGCTCAGTGGACATTTTGGACGAGATAAAACAACCGCACGTGTCGCTGAAGCGTATTACTGGCCAAACATGACTCGAGACATTGCAGAATATGTCCGGACGTGTGACTCGTGTAATAGAAACAAATCTGATTCAGGGCAACAAGGTCTGTTACAACCCCTCCCAATACCATCTGTTCCTTGGGAGGCGATCTCGATGGATTTTATCGTGGCCCTTCCCCGGACGAAGGAGGGCTACGACTCAATCTTCGTCGTCGTGGATTACCTAACGAAAATGGCACATTTTCTACCCACGACCACTACGGCTACTGCACGAGATATTGCGGACTTATTCTTTCGGGAAATATTCCGCCATCACGGTCTTCCAAAAAGGATCGTCAGCGACCGCGATCGAAAATTCGTGAGCCACTTTTGGCAAAATCTATTTGCGTTATGCGGAACGCAGCTTGCCATGTCCACAGCCTACCACCCTCAAACTGATGGTCAAACTGAACGGGTGAATCGGACTTTGGAGGAAGCATTGCGGGCTTATGTCTCGGTGCACCAAACGGATTGGGTGGACCATTTAACGGCAATCGAAGTAGCATACAACAGTGCAGTCCACTCGTCAACAAATGCTACGCCTTTCTCCCTCAATGGACGACAACCCACTCTTCCCCACACTTTATTGGTAGCGGACTGCGAAACACCGGCTGCTTTAGACTTTGCCAAGACGTTGCAAGGCAACCTGGAAAAGGCGGCAAAGGCGCTCCAACTGGCAAAGGATCGCCAAAAGTCGCAGGCGGACGCTCACCGGAAGGAAATAGTCTTCTGTGTGGGGGACAAGGTTCGCCTTAATATGGCAAACCTCTCCTTGCCGGGAGCCCTCTCTAAAAAGTTAGCCCCAAAGTTCACGCGCCCGTTCACAATTCTGTCCCGTGTGGGCAACGTCGCTTACAGGTTGGATATCCCGACGGACTGGCATATCCACAATGTTTTCCATGTTTCCCTCCTTAAACCATTCCGTGATCCTGATTCGGTGTTCCCTAACCGACGACGGCATACTCCTCTACAACCCGTTCAAGGTACCTCAGACGAGTATGAGGTGGAAGAGATCCTTAAGTCACGTCGCTCTCGGAATTCTAACTCCACGCAATACTTGGTGCGTTGGAAGGGTTACGGTGCTGAGGACGACTCTTGGGTGGACGAGGGGGATCTGCATTCCCCGGAGTTGCTGCGCCGGTTTCTGCAGAGTGAGGACACTCAGCTTTACCCGAGGGGCAATTGCAGCGGCCGCAACAAAGGGGCGAATCGCAGTGGCGCAACCATCGCAATAATATTGGGGACGCGGCAAAGGACCGCAGCGGCGATGTTACCACACTGCAGCGCTGTAGCAGCGCAACCACCGCAGCGCAACATGGTCATGATGACGTCAGAGGATCGCAGTATCACCACTGCGCTGACAGGAAAGCGCAACGGCGCAATTGTGTTTCACTATGTAGGTAACGACGAACCCTCGGTTCCGCCGCAGCAACGCAGTTTTAGACATGTTGGATACTGCGATACCCTCGCACGCTGCGACGCTGCGCACAGCCCATAAGTGAAACCCTCAACCCCCGGGAATACAACCATCATTCGTCCTCACAACTAACTCAGTCTCGGCAGCTTGGAAACGGCTTCCCTCCGCACAATTACTTTACCTCCGCTTCTGGAGCTACCGGAATTGTCTGGTTCAGCAGTGTCTATGGCGTCGTCGTCCTCTCCACCCTCGAAAAGGAGGAGACTGGTACGGGTGGGACAAGGAGACCGAGCCGTCGCGAGAGATTGCTAAGGGCGGCGGAAGCCATGGTGGAAGCAAGCAGGCGAAGAGAAGTAGAAGTGGAGCCGGAACCGGAGGATAGTGTCAGTTGCAAGGCAGGATCGGCGGAGACCAGTGGAGGGGAGGGGTCAGAGAACTCACAAGACCCTGAATACACCCCAACCCGGGAAGGTGATGAGGAACTTCAAGCAGATCATGAGCTGTCGGAGGCGGAGAAGCCGGAACGCGAACCAACGCCTCCGCCAATTGAGGAGCGCGCCTCAGATCTGGAGGTGACGCGGGACCCAAACAAGGAGAGCACTCGAGACGAGCAGTCGTCTGAAAGCGCGGAGAGGAAGGCGGAGGAACAATACCCTAGCGGTGATGATGTGTTTCTCTTGCGCGAAAACCGAAGAGATTTGAGGAGGAGAGTGAACAGGGAGAGGAAATTCCCGACTACCTCTTTCCACTACTGGTCGACACCCAGCATCCGGACCTCGCCTTCAGATTCGCCAAAAGGTTTTATTGGGACCCCTCAGAGTGGCCCGAAGAATGGCGTATAGGGAAGCTTGGAGATCCTATCCGCATCCCTACCAACGTTCCGTCGCACCCAGCGTGGAATTTCATGCGGACCAAGGACCTCGGGAATAATCATAAAGGCTATGTGCAGCTGAATCCTCACACCTTACCGTTCGTAGAGGTGGTAGAGGAAAACTACAGGTACAGAATTGATGTTCCCGGGTTACTTCGCCATTATCACCCGTGGGATGTCCGCCTCCACGACATCATCTCTCGAGCGGAAGTCACCCCTGAAGTGCGAGTACTCAAGCTGGCTCAAAGGAATGCTCTGCAGCGGGCCCGAGCTGCAAGAAAGCACGTGTCCTTCAAATTACGAAAGGTAACTCGGTGGGAACCGGCGGACAAGGAACCAGAGGAAGCTACCCAAGGGGCTGAACCCGGAGAACCCAGGATTTTGCCACCCGAGGAGCCTGCACCTGCGGACGTTCCGCAGCAAACCGCAGTACCCATGGAAGAAGCGGAAAATCAGGTTCGGGAACGAATTACTCGGCGGCGGTTGGCAGCTGTAGATCGTCACATCGCGTTACTGGAGACCCGATGTGAACAGCTCCAACAACAACTCGACGTCCTTCGCCAGGAGTTCGAGGAGTATCGTGAGGAAACATACGACATACTCCGGCAACTGCAGTTTCCCTGACTCCATCAAAGTTCAGCGGGACTCTGAATCCTTACTGGGAGGCACTGTAACAGGGTTACAGAATTGGGTACTTAGTAGTTAGGGCTAGGCTGCTATAGTTGCGATTGCAGAGCAGCGCAGTTGCGATTCCAGACCAGCGCAGCATAGCAGCATAACAACGTAGCGGCGTAGCAACTAGTAGCGCAGCGGCGTGGCAGCGCAGCATAGCAACGCCGCAATTGTGTAGATTGAACTGTATAGTTCTAGAAGGAAGTTTGGATAGATCTTGGATTGGCTGCGAAGGTCCACGTGTACAGCTGTATAGTACTAAGTTGACCAGCAGTTAGCTAGTTTAAATAGACAGGTAGACCTAGTGAATAAGGGACCGGAAGTAGACCTGAAATAGACTTACGCAGCTAGCGCAATCTTGTACTCTCTTTCAATTAATAAAGCTCAACCCTGTCTGCGAGTTCTGTGTGCTCCTGCTGTTGCTACGGGGAGATCCTTGGTGTTTTTCGCTGTGCATTGTGCCGTATTGTGGGGTGTTGTTACCTCTTTTACAGGTATCGAGTAAATTCATATCGCGATAATTTCGATATTCGATATATCGAATATCGATCGAGCAGAATCCTCGATACATCGTACCGGGACCAACATAAATTATCGCGATGTATATCGCGATATATAGTATTTTATTAAATTTAATATTTTATATTTTTATATAATATGTTATTTTAGCGACAAAGAAAAACTGTGTGATACGCCACGTACAACGTGATTTTCGTTCCGTGACTTAAAGGTTGATGCCGCAAAATGTAACAGACAAAAAAATATTAATTTTGTTATTCCTATTGCAACATTTGGGGTATGGCCGTAGAAGGTCCAAGGTTAAGGCACGAACAAAAATTTATATTGCTGCAGGCTTCATACATCGCATATCGCCCGTAACAAAGTTTCAACTAATGCGGTTTTACTGAGTGGTTTCCGTAAGTTGACGATTAAATCTCTAAAATCGCCAAAGATTTGAAACCGGTCATTTCGTAAAATCGACTTGCATTTAATGCTTTTTCGTGTGCCGCCAATGTACCTCAGATCTCCTGCACGGGTGACTTTCGAAAATCAGATTTTTGGCAAGATTTTGCATTAATTTTGTCCAAGACAATGACTTTGGACCAGGCAATTTTCATATTTTAGATAGGCGAACATATATTGGCGATATATAAAGAATATAATACATTGACTATCAGAATGAAGCGATATATATATATTATCTGCACCTAATCGACATATCAATATCGATAAAAGGTCCTCGATACCAACACCGTGAACGCTATTAACGTAATGAAATAGATAGCTACGAAACAATACGCTATTTACTTAATTGGAAATCCAGTTTTCCAAAACTTTTATTCTAATTTATCATTAACTCTAATTTGTAAACTGCTTTATAAAAAATTTCGGCGCATTATATATCCACACTAAAATATGTACATGTACGAAATTGTTCAAATCGTACGCCGTCGCTTTTTTTTTACATCCGCGTTTACCGGAAAATATTTATGCAATTACATGTTAGGGCGACTACGGGACATCATGAATATTTTTCTGTAATTTCCTACCTAAAAAAGTACAGAATAGTATGGTAATAGTACGGCTCTTTCAATCCGTACACCACTCTCTTTAAAATGTCATCATATTAGAGTTATGAACCCAATTTAATGGGGTACCTCAAATAACGTTTACAAACATTTAGAATAATTAAATCTATTTGAGAATTTGCCGAAAAAATCAGGATACTTCAGCAATTCACGGTGTAGTAATTTGACATCTACACTGTGAATCGTTATTAGCCTTATGTACTCTATATCGGCACCCCAAAATTTTGACATTGATACCTTAAATAGAACAAATTACACTGTTTAAGGACGTGGACCATAATCCGCCACGTCTCCTCACACTATATTAGAATAAATGACGCTAATTTTTTCTTTACTCTAATAATTTCTATAGTCTAATAACGATTCAAGGTATAGTTTTAAAATAGAGTTTGAACAAATAACGTACGAACTTGTAAGCGCGAACAACCCGTAGAATTCGTCACACATTCTGTACGTTTTGTTCTATGGTCAAAGCCGACGAATATCAGATTTCCTGAGGCGAAAACTGACATTGAAAACTGACGCTCAAATCTTAATGGTGTGGTTGTATGTTACAGTACCGTAGTACAAACCATTATATGCGCACGTGTTTCGTTACACATATTAAAAACATTTTTGGTAAATCCCTACTTTTCAGTTTTCACTTATGAATCAAATTTCAAGATGTACGGATGCATTCTGATTTCCGTACATCGAAGCTGCCGTCAAATCCACGGTGCTTAATCTTCTCGAATCTTCAAGATTGCACAAATTGATGAATCTTTAGATCCTTCCACAAAAGAAAAATATGACAACTTTTGGTTGGTAAAAACTAAAAAGCGATCGTCATGTCCCTACAAGACAAAATCGTTATTCTTTATGCGGATAAAAGCTGACAGAAAAGCCAAAATGCACAACTACGTGTATATCAACATCCTGCAAAGATTTTTGACGTTCGGCATGAGAAAGTATTTTACAACACCTTTCTGGTGGTGGGCGAATCACCTCCATCCGCTGTTTCTTTTTTTAATAATGAAGGTTTTACATTCCGACCGTTTTTCTATTTTCCTTCTGAGACTATCTCTTGCAATCTTTGTCTTTGAATTGGCGTGCCATTAGCCAACGCTCAAAATCTTTGCACTTAATTCCATTTTCTCGTCGAACTAAGCTCGTACTGTGGAGAAGTGATTTTTAACCGGCGTCGTTTCAAGGGCTTCAGCCATCGCTTACTCCAACAATTTTTTGACCTTCCTTTCGAGTATCTTGCACCAAATTTGGCGTACAGATACTCTAAAGAAAGTATTTTCGACAACCTTGCTGTAAGTGGAAATTCCCGCTGCATCCATTCTGCCGCTTTTTACTAATCGGCTCTGCCTCTTACGACCGATTTTTTGGACAAAGCAAGAAAAGTTTTGTCGGCGACATCTTGAAACCTCCGGCCTCGGCTTTCTGCTAGGGTTTCGTGAACTTCTCTTTGTGTATCAGGCGTAAAATTTGGCGTGCCCGCACTCTCTATAATTTACTCTCAAATAATCACCCGCAAGTTTTTCCGATTTTTTTTCCTTTGTTGCCCAAGGGCCTTTTTTTTTAACCTTTCTTTTACTTACTCGGATCTACCGAGGGGAGCTTTCCAAGCAATTTCTGCACTACCACCAAGCGCGAAACAGCAAAAGCGCTCGCAATCCACTAGCTCTCACTCTTATGGCCCCCCACAAGAGGCGGGCGTCATGCTCCACGTCGCCGTCTTCTTCCTCGATCACCTAACGCTCGCGAAAACGACAAAGCGCGAACCACCATCACGTCTTT
>JBBHKE010001281.1:0-13962 GCA_037447655.1 Zygnema cylindricum | reverse complement strand
ATTCGGGCCACCTCTATTGCATTCCCTCATCAACCGCACCACAGGTTCCGAAATTGACACGGCCTCTGTCACTCTAACCCAAAACTCCGTGCTTAGAATGTAGTACCTAATTTTAGCCCCCTCCATCTTGTACATTGGCTTGCCCACCCATTCCTTGAATTTGTCATCGAACATCAACCGCTCCAAACTCTCTTTCACATCTAATATCCTCTGGAGCATGATAAAATTTGTAGCAAACCTAGTCTCTCCAGGTTTAAGAAGCTGAAGTTTTGAAATTTTAGTAAACATGGCTACACTCATGCTATGATTAGTGATGAATCTCAAAATTTCTTTTGCCTCTCAGACAGGTTTGGAGATAAAGGTCAACGAACTCCAATCTTCCAACATCAAGTCCAGTACATGTGCAGCGCATGGCGTCCACGTGATAGAAGGGTGCTTTGCCACGAGCAACGAAGTTGCAGCCTTGTTCACTGGGGCAGAATCGGTAACAAAATGCACCACATTCTCCACCCCTACCGCAAGTATTCCCTTTTCCAACACCGCACAAATGTAGTCAGCGTCCTTCGTTTGTCCACTGGTGTCCTCTGCTGTCAAGAACATGTCACCTTTGGGGTGACAGCTAAAATATTTAGCAAAGGACTGGCATCTACTGCTGTCCACCCGTCTGATGTGATTGTGGCACCGGTGACTTCAATGGTTTTCACATAACTTGACAAATTCTTCATCACATTCGCCTTGGTCTTTAATAGGAGACGATTTCTCATTGCACTACGGATTGGTAACTTGTAATTCACACCTATATCACCAGTCTTCTTCACCGCACCCTTGAAATACAGGTCATCTAAAAGTCTGAACGGCAATCCATTGGCATAAAAAGTCGTGGCCCAAGCTAAATCTACCTCATTCTTCTTTTGCATGCTGAATGCACTTTGTATTTTCGTCTGAACAACAGTTGCTTTGGTCCTTGGAGTCAGTGGAAAACTGCACGTGAGTTCATCAAGGTCAATGAGTACACGTTTTTTAGAGAAATTAGACAATTTTTCGTCGTCACCTGCGATAAACTCCTCCTTCACCTCGGCAAGACACAATGTGCAAGCTTTGATCCCTCCACATTTGACATTTCCAGTGAGATGATTTCTGATCCTAGTTGCTTGGGCGATAAATTCGAAATTACAGTAAATACAAACACATAATCTATTGGCTACTATGATCCCACCGTCGAAGGCTTCACGTGGTCCCACTCCTCTCCTCGAACTCTGGGCATGGCCGCTTTTTTGGAGGTTCGTGACTTCTTCGTCAACGGTTTCAACGACAGTTTACTAACTACTGCCGTGGCGACGGTAATGGCGTCTTCTATCATTTTTCGCGTTCATCTGTTCAAGTAATAATGGCGGCTTCTTTTCGAAATTTGAAGAAGACGCCCGTACAAAATTTGAACTCACGGCGCTTAAATAGTGTGACGCCGCAACGTCTCTTTTTGGAAATATTTGTAGACGTCACATTATTTTCTAGTACAATCCATGTACATTCTGTTCGGTTTACTAAACTGAAAGTACAGATACGTGCATCGATTTTTTTTTGTAAAGTACAGTACAGTTTCCGTAAAAAATCTAACAGTTACAGTATTTTGTTTATTAGTTTCCGTAATATGTCAATTTCAGTTTATAGTAGACGTTTTTTTGCGTATTTTTCAAAAGTCACGTACGATACGTAGAAACTGGAAAAAATGGAAAAAATCCACGTATTGAACAACTATGCTTAAGACCCATATTGTATTGGTCACAAAATGAAATATAATAGTAACAGGGTTGAGTTGCACATCGATTGATAGAGAATTAAACGTCATGTCTAGAGGTTGATGTGCCAAGTTTTGTGCGCATACCAAAGGCCTACCATAAAAACGCCACTTTTGAACTATGGATTGAAGCTCCAAATCTGAAATGGGACTGGATAGGATCCTTTACGTGGTGAACGAGAAAAGCGGCAGCTAATCGTAAACGGTCAACGTATATTGTCGTTTCATAGAGATGTTCACTACGGTTCGGCCATAGACGTTGTGTCTAGCCGATCTCGATATGGGATTCTCGAATATCGTGCGCACTACAACAGTGCACCCCTGAATCGTTATTAGATACGAAATATAAAAAGCGTGGTTGTGTCCAAGGTTCCTTCGCGCCGCATTAATAATGTCTTATTCGATGATAATCGTCGATTTTTTTATGACATACATTAACAAGTATATTCCTCTATTATTGTTAATAACCACGATAAAAAATCGTATAAACTATAGTTCAAAAGTAGGCGTTTTTATGGTAGGCCTTTGGTCGGCGCCTTTTTCGTAAGGTTTGTTATGGGCTTTTCATGTGAACTTCTTAGATCGCTACTTTGATTAGCGACAGTTCGATCGTCCGAATCTGACGGTGTAAATAAAAAATTTTGGTCCGAATGTTTTAATTGGTCTGAATAGGTCCAAATACAATATGGGTCTTAAGGTCATAAAATATGTTTTGCATACAATAGGCATATTGTATGGGCATACTTTCACCTACTTTTGAACTATGGTATAAACACACGTTGGACTATTATGACGATTGGGAATTATCGTTTTGCATATTTTGGCAAAGGATAACCAGTACAAGCAAGATCATTTTCAATGACATTAGTGGGCTACAATTGTCCAGTAAGTCCATCTAATTTGGAATGAAGGGTCATAAAAACAACTTCCTAACTAATTTGTGAAAACCTAAGTGGTCGCTATTTAAATACCATATAAGGAACAAAAACTTTTCCTTTGAATTATTATTTGACTACTAGAGTTTATCGCAAATTAAAAAAAAATTGGTTAACATCGACAAATCTTTACCATCTTATTTCTCTACTTTTTAGGTCTTTTTGTAATGTGACAAATATAAAATAAATGTTATATATTGTTATCACAACCTATATATATATATACTACACCATGAATCGTAATTAGCATTAAATAAAAAATTCGTCTCTTAAAACATATTTTCTCTGTACATATTAGTCGGATTGTGGATTTGACGGTTGCGATTGACATGTAATATTTTCAGCTTACGAATGGCGGTTTTAAATTGAAAACTGGAAAAATGAGTACAAAGGAAAGTTTGTTTCAGTGGCGAAAAAAAATACTTACGCTAATTATGATTCACAGAGTACTACTGCGTCGGTGTTATCCCAACTTTTCCCCAAAAAAGAGTTTTCACTTTAGCGTGTATTTTACGTTAAACTAATAGCTAACACGCTGATGTATGTCGTGATTCCAAAGGTTTGATTTTTTAATACCATATATAACATTGTCGGAAGATTCTTAACGTTGGCGACATTTGTAAAAATGGTTTTAACATGAATTTAAACATAGGTTTGAATCGACAATGGGATTGTTGAAAGAAGCATTTTGATCGTTTGATAACAAATAAAATTCATATTCGCACATAAAACCTACGAGGATCTTACACTTTACTTTTTTATTTGTATGATATTTACAGATAAAACAAACTTTATTAAGATAAAATATTATTTGGCTCACTGTTTTTAAAATAACAATAAATTTGAAATACTTTTAAAAAAATGCGTAAAGCCCTCTTTCAACGTATCTGCCCCTTATGAAGCGGTGCCCGTAACAACATTTACCTTACCAGAAATTGGAGTCCTCGGAGTGGTAAACAACAACGAGGGATCTCAAACCTATGATGGTGTTGAAAGACGAGGTTGACTCCCGTCCGCCGATCCGCTACGTTGTTGCACAATCTTGACAAACCTGCAACAAAACTGTAAACAAAAATACAATTTTCCTCACAAATTTATGGATGACTTTTAAATTTATCGTATTTAGAAAAACAAAAGATAGAAACACTTATTATCTCACTAAATGCATAGTGGCACGCTTTTTAGACCCACTCTTTATAATTAGTCTATCTTTCACCAAATTCATTTGTTGGCATTATCAATCAAATCTTTATACTACATGTATATTTTTGTATACGCTTTAAGAACTTATACTATCTTGTTTACAAACAAGGTTATATCTTACTATTTTTTTTCAGTTCCCAAACATCAACTAACGTAAAACCCCCCACTGTTTTTTCCTACCTTTTAGATATCAATCCCAAAATAAGAATAGTAGTCTAAATTATGAAAGGAGTGTATTTTAGTAAAGGGCAGTCGTTAAAGTTGTCGACACATCGCCCATTGGTGAGCATGTCTTCCTTTAAGAGAGAGGCTGTAAGTATGAAGTCTCATCTTTTATGACAAATCATTCAGATTTATTCCTGCTAACTCGAAGACAATTTAAAGACGTGAGACAAAGGTTTTTAGACTCCAATCCACGCCACCTAAGATTTGGAATACCCTCGCTAAAGTGGGGCACCAATCGACAGACTCAGTATTAGACATTGGGGTCGGATTTGGATCCAAGGTCTAAAACTACATGTAAGAATTGTCCACCAAGATGTTTAATGGCTCCTATGTTCGATTCAGATCACTCCGCTTTAATCAATAACGACTTGATGCGTTAAGCCTTTAACTGTTCGTTTAACCAGTTACAATAGTCAGGTTCGACTAATGCTGTTAAATTTTATTATACCCAAGAATCGCACGTACGATGACATAAATGAAAAATGTGTATAGTCAACAATGCACATTAATATCATCTCATGCTTGTAAATATTGGAGAAAATAGTATTGATTTGAAGTCTTTTTTATGTATACAAGAATCAAAATATGAGATTTGTATAGAACGACAATCACGTATAAAAAACGTCTAAACACCTCACAAGACCATCGCTACATGACCCAATATCTACAATTTTCCTGCATGTTAGACATGTGTAGCGTTTGAGGGACACATCACTAATGAGCGACTATTGTGGGGCATCAAACATCCATCAATTTTTCGGTAGGACGTATAATGGATGGATTTGATGATTGATCTAAGCCCAAGATTATATATGTAATTCCCACCTAAAATGCATTTTCGTATGATATCGTTTCTCTAAAACTCACGTGTAAGACACGTGAGAAAGGTTAGTGATGATGTTCGTAATACACCGTCTTACATATATGGAGGTAGGGGTGGCCTTGAGTAGATTGTCAAAACCACCTTTCGTCCAAAACCAGGTGTATACTTAGTTTGCAAAGGGGGATTTATAGTCACCAAATTTGCATATATACCTTAGTTTCGAGGTTGACTTCTAGTTGTTCGCGTTTGGTCCTTTACGTGATAGAGAGTTTGATGTTAACGACTTAGGTGTCAAAATTTATTTATAGGGTAGTTGGGGTTGTTTTCTTGTAGTCATCATCAAATCCGTCGCCTTACATTGATATAGAAGCAGTTATAATACATATAATACCTACCTCACGCTTTTTACTACTGTATGGTTTTGCAACGAACTGTCCTATGCTGCGCAAAGGTAGACCTGTAGTGTTTTGCTTTAGATTTTTCAAATATAAATACGTTCATATTTGGCACCATTGAATGTGGCACACATTTAAGGCAAATTTGAGGCGATTTTGAAGCGGAGGATACTTAACTCATGTCTTAACGATAAGGTCAATCAATGTGGGTGTTGAAGTCAAAGGGGCCACATTTAGAAACCACATATAATTGAAGATAGAGGTATGATAACCTTAACCTGTCATATTGAGCTAATAGATTTTGATCTATGCGGACATGTAAAGCCTAACATTTTGAGGGGTAATCGATATGTTTTTGTGTCGTGGATGACTTTTCTCAAAAATTGTGGGCTTATTTGTTAAAAACAAAATATGAGATCGGGAAGTTTAACGATTAGCATGTCATAATCGAGAGGCAATGCAAAAATAAATTGGCAACATTTTTGTATGGCAATGGAAAGAATTTTTTTAGTTTGACGGGTATTGTAATCAGTTGGGATTAAGGCACCAATTCACCAACTATGTTTTACCAAAATATATTTCACCGGTTGAACCGAAAAACCGAATTTCATAAGAGATGGTCCTTATTATGCTCGACACTACTGGGCACAATACCATTTTGAAAGACAATACAATCCTCGTAACGGACTATATTTGTAATCAAAAACAAACTTGGGTCTTAAGGGACAAGACCCCTGACGAGGTGAGAATGGATGACTATCAATACTTAATTACCTCAAAATTTGGTGATTTCGTGAGATTGTTTAGGTGGAGAAGAATAACAAAAATGCAAATTTGTGCGTAGTTTGACGTGAAATTTTCGTGGGCTATAACACGGGGTGAAATCCGTACCGAGTTTATGGCCCATTGTGACATATTGTGGCAAATACTTAGTTTTACTTCTATGAGGATTTTGAATCGACGATGGATTATTATAAGAAATGTTAGGAGCATTAAAATTTTCATGACAAGCATGAGTCGAAAGAGTTAACATGCGAAGTTGATATTGGATAATAAATTTGAATCTTAGGTCGAGACAAAGAAAGGTAGGCCGAACGTTAAGAGAGGTCGCGAAAAATCCAAAATTTATATTGACGTATACATATATAGGATATGTATCCCATAATGACATCATGAACCATCCAACGTCCCAAAACACTTAAAGTTATCAACGATCGAAAAATAGTGTGTAATATAAGTAAAATATATTTGAAAGGTGAGGAGGCGACGGTTCTATATAGGAGCTCACTCAAAATGAAAGGGAAGAAGCCCAAGTGATTAGAATGACGATGACATCATTAAGTCACCTTTTATATTATGGTACAAGGGAAACATATTACCTTTTGTAACGATAAACTTATGAGAATAAGACCAACGACCTTAGGTCATATAATAGAGTAAGACGACCTAGTGGTGGAATTTTAAGTGGAAATCAGCGTGGTAGAAAGTGTACAAGCAAATCGTGGATAGCACGTAATTTGAGAAGGTGCAATTGTCAGAAAGAGAGAATGGTGTTTAAAATAAAGATAAACACATTAGTGGAGAATTGCATGGCTGGTGGTTATTGTATACTAATGACAGTGAAAAAGAGTCTTTGTTGTAAGACGTCGGTGCACAATATTGTGATAGGAACCATTGTAAGTGAAATAAAGTTTTGACTCTATATTTGTTTTTTGTACATTGATGAATAGACGTAGATCATTCTCCCTTATGTGCATAAACATAATCATAATGAAGTTGTTTGTAATCGATATTATCGTTGTGTTAGATATTGAACAATTTATGTTGATAACAAATAAGTTGTATTGTCAATAGTCGTGATATATTGATGTCAAAATTGAAAAACCATCAAGATATGGACCATCAGTTTCGTACCTTTCCCAATTTTTCTTCTTACAACGTATTAGGAAAAGTTGAGATCTGTGTTTTTTGGTAGAGCAAATTTTAATATAGATTTTCGTATGGTAATAGGTTAAATGTCGATTGTTATCAAGTTATCAACATATGTGCATAAATTGGATAAGTAGTTGGATTTATAAAACCGCGTTATCGATAGGGCCAAATTTGCAATATATGCACTTTAAATTAGTTAGACATACACCATAGAGAAAAGTTGCAGAGAAAGGTTAACATCACAACTTTAGCCGTAAAACATAGTTTTATTATCCAACGTATTT
The DNA here is from genome assembly GCA_037447655.1 of Zygnema cylindricum. Taxonomy (NCBI): domain Eukaryota; kingdom Viridiplantae; phylum Streptophyta; class Zygnematophyceae; order Zygnematales; family Zygnemataceae; genus Zygnema; species Zygnema cylindricum. Next base: position 6,370 of record JBBHKE010001281.1, on the reverse strand, counting down.
TATTTTTTTCACTCGATTCTTTGCGAAGGTTACAATGTGGTCGATACAAAAGCGCATAAGTTTTTTTTTACAAAATGTTACAAGTGTCATAAATAATTACTTTCAACAAAGTTATTACCTTCGTTCACAATTTCATGCTTCAGATCAATCCATAAGAAAAAAACACGAAAAAATTTAAACAAGTTCAAAGCATATAAAAGTAGGAACGTCTACGAAACCAAAAGATTTGCTTTGCACTACAGATGACAGCTGGAAACATACAGGCTACAAGTGGCTACAGAGTACAAACTGGCCGCTAAAATTTGATCGTCCAGTTTCGACAATCGTTAAATTTTGTTATCATCTGTTATAGGACCTTTGCATAATTAAGAATTCGCTTCAGAAAAACGGTTGGACGCTTTTTGTGTCTGTGAGGACGTGCGGCAATGGAAATAATTTACGTCGGGACATTTTTTATTGGTTGAAAAATATGTATATTTCGGTAGATTTAAAAGAAGGGAAAAATTATTAACATACCCGAAAAAACTAAAAACCCTAAACAATCATGACAAATCCCGCAAAAACAAGAGAACCTAGTAAACGTATTTATACGTACACAAGATAGTCTAAGGGTGGCGTTCCATCAGACGAAAAGTGAGGTTGTTTACAGAAATCCGGAGCTTTCCGTACTACTCCGTACCTCTTATTTTGTTTTTATATGCGAACAAAACATTACAGAGAATCTTGCCAATATTCTCCAAATGTCTGGGAGGTAACAATGACCGTTGGATGCTTTTTCGCGAAGCATTCGCTTCGAAAATTTCTGTAAATGGTGATGTACCTCCTCGAGGTACATCACCATTTACAGAAAAAATTGAGCCGCGACACGTTGGATAAAGAATGTACGTGTCAGGATGGCAACCAACAGAAATCGAAAAATTTCGCACATAATAAATGCATTCAAAAATTCAACGGAAATCACGAAAGTGATCTCGTAACGAGCTTTCGTCGCGCTATATTTGTTACCGGCCATTCGTCACACTATTTGCGGAAGCGCTCATTCGTCACGCGAAAAAGCTGAAACCCTAAAATTAATGAGCTGACATCTGACAAGCGTTTGCAAATAGTACAAAAATTGTGTGGTACGATGCCCGCAAGTACATGGTATGCATATGAAGATTTCGAGTTGAAGTTGGTCGGTGTAAGAAATATTTGACGATTTTCAATACACGATCTTATCTTACTTGGTACCACTCATTTTTTAGCACGTGGATTACAAACTGCGCGACAGAACATCGTTCAAAGTGTAGCATTCTGTAATGTTGTTCGTACGATTACAGGATTTTCTGATGGAACGCCACCCTTAATTGCCAAACTGGATATCGACCCAAACTATTATAAACAGTTAAAGTAAAGGGGGAGATTCACTAATATTGTTGGATAAAACAACAAGCAACAAAGAACTTTAGGACAATTTTGAATTTGGTAAAGTTTGATTTCTGGTAAAAAAGGCGAACCGACACGTTCTAATGACGGGTTTTACTTCTTGCCGTGTGCGTCCTTATGAGAGTCCATCCAAAAAGGTTTAAAATATGAAACAGTAAACAAAAAAAAAAAAATTTGAAACCACTATGCGAAAATACTTGCATGTCAATGGTAACATTATCACGCGTGCAATAAGATGAATAATTATGATACATTTTTCACTGCGATGCGATCGGGATTTCTCTGCGACTATGAGTTGAGCATCACAGCTCAATTTGAAGCGCAATTCGTTTGTAGCCTCATGCTTCTGTAATTTTTGCACAAGGGTTGAGGTTTAATAACGATCAGACGAAAATCTTGTCGTGTCGCACTAAAATAATTTATTGTTTACTTGCACGCCTGTTAATTTTCACCTTTGGGACGTAAAAGTACTATCATTTTACTCGGTTTGTTTATTGATAGTTTAACAGCATACAGAAGATTTAAAGTGTCCAGTTTTTTTAGGGAATTGCTAATCGCAGAGACAATTTTTGCTGCGCCCAGATAGTTGTCAGAAATTGTACATTTGAAGTACAATTTCGTACAAGCTACGTACCTTTAATTTCAGATCTGGCGGTCAATCCGTCGAACAACTTTACTAGCGGATTATTGTACCGGCGTTTAAAAAAGTGTCGCGCTTGCAAACGCCGACCGTCATAAAAAAAAAAAAAAATCACACGGCCGGAGCAGTTTTACTGTAACTTAACTGCGGCAGCCACATATAAATAAAATGGCTGCGCGCACGTAGTCTATCACTTCACGTTAGCCGCAAAAATGAAATCAACTCGTTGTCACGTCCACCGTGGACGTGACGACGTGTCATTTTAGTTTCATCGATATTTATACGTGGGTAGTCGGGTGCTCATTTTTATTTTGTACGAAGTTTATTTGGTTTCGTGCGAGTTTACACATGTTGTATGTCGTCCTTTAATATGTGTCCAAGTTCAATGTAACGGTTCGCGAGTTGATTTCATTTTTGCAGTAAACTACACCGCGCATCGTAATTAGAGTAATGAAAAAATTAGAGTAAAAAAAAAAAAAAAAAAATAATTAGAGTAATTTACTCTAATTTATGTGATAGAGCTGTTTCAAAAAGGAATTTACTCTAATTTATGCGGTGTACTCTAATTTGGCAAGTTAATATCCTCTACTGTAAATAAGGTATTCGTACAGAATCTGACAAAACGTACAGTTTATCGTCACTATGACGTTCGCACTACGCGTTTTGTTAAAACGCAGTTACCTGATAATGGCCTGTATTAAATCATTATTTGAACTTTTTTACTTATAAAAGTACAATTTTGCACGGTCGGACGTCGTCCGTACTCCACACTATTTAAAACTAACATATATTAGAATTGAAAACGCTAATTAAACCTTACCTAAATTAGAATAATGAAAAAATTAGAATCGATTACTCTATTTGATGTGATAGAGTCAAAATTTCGAGCGACCGAATAAGAGTAATTTACTCTAATTACGATTCGCGGTGTACTGTACAGTACCTGCGCGCAGCCATTTTATTTATATGTGGCTGCCGCAGTTTGGTTACAGTAAACCTGCGCCGGCCGTGTGATTTTTTTTTTTTTTTATGACGGTCGACGTTTGCAAGCGCGACACTTTTTTAACCGCCAGTACAATATTCCGCCAGTAAAAGTTGTTCGACGGATTGACCATCAGATATGAAATTCAAGGTACGTAGTCTGTACGAAATTGTACTTCAAATGTACAATTTCAAACAACTACCTGCGCGCAGCAAAAATCGTCTCTGCGATTAGCAATTCCCTTTTTTTTATTATTTTTTGGTTGCGTTCCATCAAATGAAAAGTAGGATAGTTTACAGAAATGGGCGCCTATCCGTACTAAATCGTACCGCTTATTTTGTTTTTATCCGCGAACAGTATTACAAAGAATCTTGCCAAAGGCCAGGGAGGTAACAATGACCGTTGGATATCTTTTCGCGGAGCATTCGCTTCAAAAGTTTTTGTAATTGGTGATGCAACTCGACGAGGTACATCACCATTTACAAAGAAATTTGAGCCGCGACACGTTGGATAATGAGCCTACGTGTCAAGACGGCAACCAGCGGAAATCGAAAAAAAAATCTCACATGATACATCCATTAAAAAATCCTAACCAAAATCACAAAAGTAATCTCGTAACGAACTTTCGTCACGCTATTTTTGGCAGCACTCATTCGTCACGCAAATTAACACAGACAAAAACCCTAAAAAAATTGAGTTCATATTTGACAAGGCGTCTGCAAAGAGTACAAAAATTATGTCGTACGGTGACCTGGCCCACACGTACATGGTACGCAAATGAAGATTTCAAGTTGAAGCTGGTCGGTGAAAAAAATATCTGTCGATTTTCAATATAAGATCTTATCTTACGTTGCATCATTCAATCTTGAGCACGTGGATTACAAACTCTGCGTGATAGAACATCGATTGAAATGTACCATCTTGTAATGTTGGTCATACGATTACATAATTTTGTGATGGAACGCCACCCTTACAATATGTTTTATAAATAAACTTAGGGAATTGCTAATCGCAGAGACAATTTTGCTGCGCTCAAGTACACCGCGAATCGTTATTAGTGTCAAAGTCACTAATTTGGGTTCTTAATTTTTTTTTTTTTTCCACAATTAGTATTCATGATTTTCGAAAATAAATTAGCAACGCTATTTAAGGACGTGGACCATAACCTGCCACGTCTCTCGCATTAAATTATAATCAATAACACTAATTGTTTTTTTACGCTATTTAAACTTTGACAGTAATAACGATTCGCGGTGTAGTTGTCAAAAATTGTTCATTTGAATTACATTATAGTACAAGTTACGTACCTTTGAGTTCAGATTTGACGGTCAATCCATCGAACAACTTTGACTGGTGAAATATTGAAACGAAGGTTAAAAAGTGTCGCGCTTGCCAACGTCGACCGTCATAAGAAAAAAAAAAATCACACGGTCGGCGCAGGTTTACGGTAACAAAACTGCGGCAACCACATGTGAATAAAATGGTTGCGCGTAGGTTTACGATACCAAAACTGCGCGAACCACGTGTAAATAAAATGGCTGCGCGCAAGTAGTTTTTCACTTCACGTGAACTCCGCTGTGAGAGCACATACTAACATTTCACTTAGGCCACTTCTCTATCAGGCGCCGAGAGTTATGTTACGGATAGGTTTACTGGCACTAATATTTCGTTCACTTCTCCATCAGGTCTTGTCAGCAATAAATCTATCTCGTACGTGCTTTCTTTGAATTGGGTGCACGTAGATTCTTGTTATGATTGCGAGCGTCGTCAAAGATTCCAAAAGCAAAATGTCTAAAGTCGTATCCGTACAACCAGCCGCAAAATAGAACTACGTGAATGTACATTTTGTTTGTTCATGTTTTGTTGTTGTACCAGCGGTGTACAATTTCTACGTGACTGTTTTGTCGTAACCAAATCGGAAATTTGAAGAAAGCAGGCGCAGCAAATTGCGGTTGACGATGGATGGTGGTGGAGGCGTCACGACACATTCCTCAACAAAATTTTTGTGGTGGTTTTGGTCGGATCTGATATTGGCCTGTCCGAAGGCGCGTGGCAAATGTACGATGGCGCGCGGCTTGTACGTGACCTTTCCACGCGTAAACGTTTTACATGTCCGGTGATTGGCAAGTGTCCTCCTTGAGGACACTAACGAATCACTGGACGGAGTGACCTTTTGCTTCAAAAATTCATAATCTGACAGTAGACGTTGTCGCCCAAAATTTTGGAGAATCTTGATGAATCTCCAATAATCACGTTTTATATAATAATAAAAAAAACATTACCGCCCTCTACGGAAATGAGCTGGATATGTACGAAAATGTATTTTTTTCAGTAAAAACCCCACAGTAAACAACGTCGTCACGCGCGACGAAATGAAGCCACGCTATTTACGAATCAACATCCTTACTTTGGCAACGTACTTCACAATGATTCACATTCACACAAAAAGTAAAATGCGCACTTAAAAACAAAATAAAGTACGCATTTAAATGCCAACATGTTCTCTCACAGTGGAGTTCACCTGAAGTGAGAAACTACCTGCGCGCAACCATTTTATTTACATGTGGTTGCCACAGTTTTGTTACAGTAAACCTCCGTAGGCCGTGTGATTTTTTTTTTTTAATGACAGTCGACGTTCGCAAGCACGACACTTTTCTAACCGTCGTTACAATATTTCACCAGTCAAAGTTGTTTGACGGATTGACCGTCAAATCTGAACTCAAAGGTACGTAACTTGTACTAAACTGTACTTCAAATGTACAATTTCTGACAACTACACCGCGAATCGCTATTAGTGTCAAAATCACTAATTTGGGTTATTAAAATTTTGTTTTTTTTTTTCAAATAGGATACATGATTTTAATTTTCCCTTGACGTTAATTAAGGTACCGTACAAAATTAAGGAAAGCCCGAAAGTACAAAAAAATATAAAAAGTTTGGTGTACGGTCGATGTCAGACCGTACATAAATGTACCTCTTCAAGTGAAAAATTACAAAAAATGAATTAAATCAGACGTGCACGTATAGGAACGTGCGCTAAGAAAAGCGCGATTAGTCTGACACGTAAAGTAGTATAGCATGTATGGATATTTTAAATTCGCGACGGCGTACGATTTCTAATATTTTGTACGGATACATATACTACACCGTGAATCGTTATTAGACTATAGAAATTATTAGTATCAATAATAAATTAGTGTCATTGATTCTAATTTGTGTATCAATACCATTATGAAAAAAATGTTTAATTGTAATTTCTCTATAACGTTGATTTAGGTATACAGAATCTGCCGTCATTACATATAGGTTAAAATAGGTAGAAG
>JBBHKE010001280.1:165194-181098 GCA_037447655.1 Zygnema cylindricum | reverse complement strand
GATTTGCGACGTTGAACGAAAAAATCTCTCACTCTCCTACACGTGGAGGTTTCGAGACTAGTTGGATTGTATTGACGACTATTTTTGCGTCCTTAACTTTCCACAGGGTCGATCAGAGGTATCGGGCATCAGCATTTGGGAGCTGGAGTAAACTTGGCGGCCTATTATTGTATTGGACTTCCGGGAGCCTATCTCCTCGCTTTCAAATTTGGGTGTGGAGCTTTTGGTCTCTGGTGGGGCTTCATGGGCGGGTGAGTTTTTAAGTTTAAAAAACCAGAAAAGGCGTCTTGTGTTCGGTTCTCCACGGTTGAAAGTTTTCTTTTTCTTTTTTGTTTCCTTCTATTTTAGGAAATGGTTTTTCAAGGTGTAAAGCTGGGAAGAAAGTTATGAACAATTCCTGTGCATCTAATTTTGATTCTCTTCGAAGCACGAGTTTGTTTTTTTTGGGCATCAGAATCTTGTATTTTCTTTTTCAAAACAAGGTGAAGAAGGGAGATTTAGAGAGAATATTCGCATTCATTCACCTTGGCCCAATTTTAGATATTTTTCTGTTTCTTTTTCTTTTTCTTGTGGACGCTATCACCTTTCCTTGTTTCTACTTTTTAAGAAAAAAGGGATTGTTTATGAGGCAATTGAGGTGGTTTGGGAGTACAGGCAAGGGACACAGACGGTACTTTTGGCTTTTATCATTTTGTGTTTTACAAATTGGGAGAAAGAGGCCTTGAGGGCAATGGAACGATTAGGGGAGAGTGAGGCCCCAAGTTTTGTGACATTGAAGTCACAATCCGGAAGTTATCGGTTGTTACCGTCTCCAAGTGGGAGTCACATTGTATTGCCGATACCCTCGCCAAATAGTTAAAAGGTTCTGTTCTAAAATGCACGAGTAGTATCTGGAGGTTTAGAAGAATTCGGTACAGGAAACATAAACTGTTTAGTTGCAGATCACGGGTTTTCCTTTGGGCGTGCTGATGTGTTTTGGATTTTTTTGTTTTTATCTGCGAGTTTGAATAAGCGTATTGGCATGTCCTTTTTTAGGAGCGGTTTGCAAAAAGAGATAGAGGCCTTCAATAGGTATTGAGTTGGTGAGAAGATAAAGTAAAGGGCGATTGCTCAGAGTAGTGTACATACTGTTGAGGTTAGGTGCTCTGGGCTTTCGGTGTTAGTATCTTCACAACATTATTGTATGATTATTTTCGTCTCTGGTTGTGTAAATTTGCTTCTCAAATACATGAGTGAGTACTGTCCTTTTTATTATGGTATTTGTGTGCACCTTCGTTTGAACCGGGAACCTGATGTTACCAGCAACCTCTCTGGAGGAATAATTGTGCCATACAGGTTAACCAGCTCATTTCTCATTTTTCTCTTAACTTGGGTGTTCCTTAAAGCAGTCGAGCCCAGCTTATCATCATTAACCTGACTTTTCGGTCAAACTTGGACTATGATAGCCCCTCACTCGAACGTTTTCGTGATGGCTAAAAAAGACGAATTAATTAGACAATGTAGAAGACAATGCTGCTTATAATTAGCAAGTGTCTTGTGTGATTTTTGGCAGAATAAGTAAGCATAAGGGTATTCGTATGGGACTTATTCTCACTAAACTGCAGCATGTGCTTCATAGCACATGGATGAGGTTGGCCAAAAGGGTTGGATTAGGTCGTGGGTTTGCAACATAGAGTATGTGCTTCATGTGGAGAATGATTGGAATGTAGTTGTCGAGGAATGTAATGTCCGAGTTGCTTATGTAATAATTTTTTATACACGTGTCTTCATATTTTCGGCGATGGTTTAACAATGTAGGCCATTTCGTACTCTCAGATTTGGAGTATGCATTGGGTACCCGGGGTTTTGATGTGTTTTTCTGAGTGTGTCCCCTTTATTGCTAGTGGCACTTTCCCCTCTCGTATTTGTAATCTCCTCACGGCCTCCCGCCTTGTAGTTGTCACCAAACCCAATGGGGGAATCAATCCTATTGTAGTGGGAGAGGTATTGTACCAATTGGCGGCCTGTGCCATCTGCATCTAGCTCTAGTCCCCCTTCAAAGATTATTTTAACCCTCATAAGTTCGGAGTGGCAACCCGCGGGGGTTGTGAGGCCGTGGTTCATGGGATTCGAGCCTTGTTGGAAGTCCACCGAGACTGGTTAGTCCTTCATGTCGATGTTTCTAGCGCTATCAACATAGTGGATCGGAAGGCCATTTTTCGGAGCTAATGGGTACACCTTCTCCGATTGTCCATATATATCCTTTTGTGAGGGCGTTTTATTCTTCGAGCAGCAGCTTCTTTTTTTCCTCTAATGGTATTTTTGGTCCCACTTTCTTCTATGACTGGCACTCGTTAGGGCGGCCCTCTTGGGGACCCTTTGTTTGCTCTTACTCATTACCGAGACCTCCACGCTTCCGCGGCCGCTTTTCCTTCTTGCCTCTTCCCTTCACCTGTGGAAGATACACATTATTGGCCCTTTAGGCCGAGTTATACTAACGTATAATTTTTCAAAGGATCGTTCGGGCAAACTCAACCTTTTGGTCCAACCCTCTTAAGTGTGTTATTTGGTCCCCTAGTGATATTCCTCCTTTCACGCCCCCTCTTGGTTTACAAAATCCTCCATCCGAAGGCATTCGTGTGTTGATTTTCTCGCTCAGTTCAGATCCTTACGTGACCTAATTTCTTGATTTTGCTCTTCAGATATATTCGTCTCACATGGACGACCTTCCAAACCTTTTTGATCCCCTAGTGGCTTTTGCTCTTTGGCATGGTGTTTTGCCCCTCCTACCTTACCCGCACTTCCCCTCCCACTCTTAAGTGTATGTCCTCCCTTTCTACATTTGATGATCGCCTCATGGACGTCCTTCACACTTTGTTAGGTAGTGGGGCTTTTGATCGCAAGTCTGAACATATATTGTAGCCCACCGCCTTCAGGTCTCTATTCTTGTCTCTACTGTCGAATTGGGTTTACTATCGACGTCGTATGTTACTGCTGCTACATATTTAGGAAGTTGGTGCCTTGTTTTCTCCACTCTTGTCTTTTGTTTTTTGGCTAGGGACACTCATGTTCTTGTTACCGTTATTCCCCCCATTTTGGACGGTGTGCTCGCCTTCCAACGCTCCCTTTTGGATGCGTTATGTTCTCTTCCTGCTACTCGCGGACATGTTGGTTCTTTCTACCATTGTTACGACATCATTTGCTCTTGCTCAAGAATCCATTTATGATGATGTTGTTGCAACTCTGAAACCTCCATAGGTCCTCAGAGTGGGCATCAAAGTGGGCAGTTTACACAAAGCCCCTAGGATAGCCATGACCCCTTTGTGTTCCAACAATAATAACTGCCACCGTGACAAACAATAACTCTATCCAAATTAACCCCTATGAAGAAAAGACTCCCTTGAGCCGACAGCAAAAAGAATGGCTTGATTTGCTCCACTGAGCAGTAAGTTATGAATGGTCAAATATGACCTTTTGTACAGGAGCTCTCTGTGAGAGGTTTCTATCTAAGATTTGTGTATGTCCTAAACCCCTTTCTTAACCCTCTACTACTGAAGTACGTAAACAATGAAATCATTGTAACGTACATAAAAGTACAGGTGTCGGTGTACTTTCTGTACGACCATTGTACGACATGACCATAACGTGGACGCCTATCATGTCCCGACTCGCTTTTATATTCTCTGAAAATTCCTCAACCCAATGTGATACCGCCACGTGTCATTCGGTGTGTCTACGCCCATAAACCGCCAAAGAGTCCATTCCGCGAATTCGGCATTCATTATGGTCGTCCAATTTAGATCGACTTGTAATACACGCCATCAAAATAAATATTCGTAATATTTGTTTCGTGCGGCACTTAAAATACAAATGACTCTATGCATTTCAGTATGTTCTATCAGTTAAATGAAACATCCTACGTGTATTTGTTTAAATAGTCATCAAACCTAATGTATCTCAGCAGAAGTCGTAGACTACAGAATAAAGCTATCGGCTGCTGGCTACTCTAACAGGTACTAGGTACCAAGATCAAATATTCGTTCTGGCAACCCTTTTGGTAAAGTCTAACAAAACTGCTTCCTGTGTCCTTTAGAGAACATAAGCAGCCATGGTTTTAACCCTCTCTCCAGACAGCAACAAGTATGGGGACTTTAGAGTAGAGTGAGAAGCAGGCTGCCTTTTATTCTTTCCTGTTTTATTTTATAATCACCAGACTTACAAAATACCATATTTCTACACTCCCCTTATTTTCTAGTCACATTGTTTTTTTCGACCACATTTCTCTCAGCATAAAATTAATTTAGGAGAGGGAACAAGTTTAGTCATCATATCTGCTACCATCTCACTATCCAGTCTATATTCTAAACTGATTATTTTGTTCACTACCTTCTCTAACAAAGCTAAGTCTTATGTCTATGTGTCTGGTTTTAAAGTGATGTTTAGGATTGGCAGCAATTGCAATTGTTGCTTGATTAGCACAAAAAAATTATGAACATCACTTTTCAGATGACCCAGCTCACCAAGCAAAGACTTAACCCACATCAATTCTTTTACTACAGAGCAAGAGGCCATATACTCAGCCTCCATGGTGGAATGAGCAATTTACCTTTTTCTGCTTACTGCTCCAGGAGCAAGCCCCATCACCCACATATAATACATATCCGGAGGTACACCGCCTCATAGGAGCATCCCCGTAATTGACATCACTCCAAGTGGTGATGTCAACATTACCCCCCCTTAAAAACAACTATTGATCCCTAGTCCCTATCAAATATCTAAGGACTCTCTTGGCTACCTCCTAATCTCTCTTAGTGGGAGCATTATGTTGTTCTGTGACTGCTATTCCATTGAAGATGAAGATGATGGTGGAGTAGACATCACAGAATTCAGATAAGCAAGTAGCTCTCATAGATGCTCAGAAAAATACACACAACTTTGGAACACAACCAAAGATAATTTAGGCAACCAAATGGTCTACAAATCTGGCACAATTGAGATAATACACAAAGGATCACAAGTGCAAATTTACACATAAATCTGCAAACAAATCTGAGAGATATTCTCCGTGAAAGATATCAAAAATGTCACAGCATAATTTTGATACAACAAGTTCCTAATTCTGAAATGGCTAAGTCCTATTCTTATACCTAAAAGATCTATTTTTCCAAGAGCTAGCAGCCACTTACTGCCCTTACTAAGCAAATGAGGCATACCAGCCATACATCAATAATATCTACTATCTTGAAGAGGATACCTGAATATGTCAATGTAAGTCATACAGAGAGAATCTGAACTGAGACAATAATCAAACAAAACACACTTCAGTACAAACTAGAGATAAGTATCATCACAGTACACCGTGTACAAACACGCCAGATAATTATCGACGTGGTCGCTGATGACCACCTTCCGTCGGCAACAAATCTTCACCATTCATCATTTCGAAGTTTCATCCAAGATGAAACTTTTATGTGACACTTCGGTCTTTATGGTAAGTCTGAATAGTACCAACGGATCTTTGTAGAGTGTCTCATTTACCGACGCGTGTCCTGAAGTGTGTCACACCGTGAACTCCCTCGCTGTTCACTGTAACATTAATTCTGGTACATACTGAACCAGACTTTCACAAAATATTCTAAGTACTGAGAAAACATTCCCCTCACCTATGAAGCTTAGTTAGGACTAAAGCTTTCAAAACAACACTCTCCTAGAGCTTTAGACTCTAATAACCACTTAGACCACATCCCTCTCTACAGAATTTCAATTTTGGGGTAGGTAAGGGTTTAGTCATCATATCTGCCAACATTTTCTCATCAGGTAAGTAGCTGAGTTTCAGAATTTTGCCCATCACCTTTTCCCTTACAAAGTGTAACTTAATGACAATATGCTTGCTTTTGAAATGATGACTAGGATTAGAAGCAATAACAATAGCAGCTTGATTGTCACACCAAATGACCTAAGGACCAAACTGCATAAATTTGAGTTTTTGTAAAAGAGACTTTACCCGCAAAGAAGTTCTTTTACAACTGAGCTAGCTGCCATGTATTCAGCTTCCATGGTTGACTGAGCAGTCACCTTGTGGAGTCACCTTTTCCAATGGCCTCTCTCTAGGTGAGGTAAATAACTCTTTGACTCCTATCTCTCTCTACTTGAATACCTAGGATGTCCTTAGCTTCACCTAAGTCTTTCATTTTAAACCTAGCATTCAGAGGTGCCTTTATCTTATTTATCTCATTCAATGATTTGCTGATTAGCAGCAGATCATCTACAAACACTGCTACATAAATCACACCATCATCTCCTTCCATGACATAAACAGAGTGATATGATCTGATCCTTGTAAAGCCCAAGGTGGTAAGAAACTCCTCCAACTTCAAATTCCACTGTCGTGGAGCCTGTTTCAATCCATACAATGATTTCAACAATTTACAGACTAGATTTTCCTTTCCTTTTTCAACATAACCTTCAGGTTGTTTCATATAGATTACTTCCTCTAAGTCTCCATGCAAGAAGGCAGTTTTCACATCCATTTGATGCAATTCCATATCCTAATTCTGAAATGGCTAAGTCCTATTCTTATACCTAAAAGATCTTTTCTTCTAAGAGCTAGCAGCCACTTACTGCCCTAACTAAGCAAAGGAGGCATACCAGCCATACATCAAATATATCTACTATCTAAAAGAGGATACTTGAATATGTTAAGGTATGTCATCATAAAGAATCTGAATTGAGACACTAATCAAACAAAACACGTTTCTGTACAAAATAGAGATAACTAACATCACAGTACACGTGTACAAACACGTCATATAATTACAGACATGGTCCCGGATGACCACCTTCCGTCGGCTGCAAATCTTCACTGTCCATCATTTCGAAGTTTCATCCAAGAAGAAACTTTCATGTGACACTTCGGTCTTTATGGTAAGTCTGAATAGTACCAACGGATCTTTGTAGAGTGTCTCAATTACCGACACGTGTCCTGAAGTGTGTCACACCGTGAACTCCCTCGTTGTTCACTATAACATTAATTCTGGTACATACTGAACCAGACTTTCACAAAATATTCTAAGTACTGAGAAAACTCTACTTCACCTATGAAGCTTAGTGTGGACTAAAGCTTTCAAAACAACACTCCCATAAAGCTTTAGACTCTACTTGTTGTAATTTATAAATCTTTATTTCAGTAAATAGGGGTACAAATAACTTAGGATATTTTTCCTAATAGTCTACTGTAATACTTACCTTAATTAGTGTTACAGTAGCAAAAGGTATAGTAAAGTGTATTGTACTTTTGCATGGACACGCGTCGGCGAAAGAACGTATACGGGTTTTTGGAGTTGCGCCGACAGTCAGCCATACGTGTCAAAAAGTTGACGATGCAATTCACATGATCGGACGAACGGGATCTGTCCCGAGTATTCCGGAAACATATGGTACAGCTCGAGGGTACCATCGTCGATCGAATCAGTTCCAACGGACGCGATTCACTTGGGACCACAAGCGTGATTCACAAGGGACCACAAGCGTGATTCGCGTGGGACCACAAGTGACGAAGCACTCAGGTGCTTCGTACTACACGACCACATTCGGCTGGACTTTAGCAGTCACCGCTGACTAAGCATTTGGAACGTTTTGTGTACGGTTCAATTTCTGTAAATATCTGAATAACATTAGTTTGTTGTTTAGTGTGATATAAAATAGTGTTTCATTAATAAGGTTTTTAGAAAATATTAATTAGGGTTTTGAGGTATAGTAACGTACTTGTAGGATGATTTGTCGTTAGTCAGGATAATAACCGTAGTAACGGTGACCCGAATTAGTGTAGACACTGTGAGTATATAACTTAGGATTTAGCCAATTTTGTAGCATCCAGTTTTGGGAATATGATTTTCTAAGGGCAGTTTTTGGGAAACTTCCAGACATCATATCTTATGGTTTACTAAGTCATTTGGGCTGCAATTTTGGGAATTGACCACCACATTGCAGTTGTATGCTACAACCTACTGCAAAATACTTTACGCACAGTAAGTTATTTTACTAGAGGTGGCTGCTCGTTTTACCGGCCAAGGCAGGATTTCTGGTGACCTAGGTTGTAACTATAGCATCTTTATCAAGCGGTCTGCCTCGACTACAAGATTGTACACGGGTAATTGTTGTTCTACGACCATTGGAGCAGGTGGAGCATCAGCAGTAGTAGTAGAAGTAGACATAATTCACCACAGAAACTTACCAAGAATCCTATCAGACAGCTGTCTTTTACAGCTCAATAAGGTTGACACAAAAGTCAAAACAGCTTCAAACGATACCACGGTATAGTGTATCACAAAGTCTGACAACTCCCAAAGTTTCAGCTCAATTGATCCAACATACACCAAGATATGCAACTCAGAAGTTTCCCAGAAACAGTCTACAAATTACACAGTTTGGAAGTTTGGGTACAAAAAACATTCTAAGTCCTAACTCTTATACTCTTAGTGAGTATCTACTTTTAGATGTCCTATTACATAATGTTGTACCGCCAACACAAGTGTTTCTAAGAGATACATCCAAAACACAAAACTACCACTGAGATCTAACTAATCCTAATCACGCTAAAACTAATTTACCACTGTGCAATCAATATTACTAAGAATCTGTACTAAGTGGTTGTACAAATACTCGGTGCCGGCTAGTTACGTTTGTCCGGATATGTCCACTCAGTTGTTGTAAAAACATCTGTCAGTAAGTCATTTGTAAATCTCGTCCGTTGACTCGATTCTTTTCAACCGTAATAGCGAAGTCGAATTCCAGAACACATTCGAATATCTGCAGCTTCGTAGCAGCTGCGTTGTCCCATACCAAAAATAGCCGCAGCTACGTTTTTCTTGTTGCGCAGCAATTGCTTTTTCTTGTACGAAGATATCCGTAGTTGTGTTGTCCCGTTGCGTCGCAGGATACGTTCGCCCGTACAGACCATATCAAAAATAACAGCATCTGCGCTTGTTCCATCTGCGTCGCAGCTGCGTTGTTCCAATGCTGTGTCGTTACCATTAAAAATTTCACTATGCTTCAAGTGATGACGCGTGTCCCTATACATCTATTTTCTCGTCGTCTTATAAATTTGCAAAGACTTAAGCTTTCAAAAACCAACACTCCCCTAAAGCTTTAGACTCATTATGCCAGCCCAGCTACGATGTTGAACTAGCGCAGCATCGCAGCATAGCAACGTAGCAATTTTAGCAAGTCACCTAGTCCCACTATATCCCCGTTGTCGGACTAGCGCAGCATGGCAGTATAACAGTGCAACCACTCAGCTGTTCACTTAATCCCACTGCATACCTACAATACTTCAACTTAGGGGCAGGAATAGCTTTAGTGAGTGTATCAGCAATCATTTTAGCATCTGGCAAATAACAGAACTTAATCACTTTAGAGAACACTTTTTCTCTTACAAAATGTAATCTTACATCCATGTGTTTGCTTTTGAAGTGGTGACTCGGGTTAGAAGCAATGGCAATGGCAGCTTGGTTAACGCACCAGATCACTTGTGGACCAACCTGCATATATCCCAGTTCTTGCAACATGGATTTCACCCATAAGAGTTCTTTGAGGGCCGAGCTTGCTGCCATATATTCTGACTCTATCGTTGATTGTGCTGTGACCTTCTGAAGTTTGCTGCTCCAACAGCAAGTCCCGTTCCCAATTTGCAGAAAGAATCCTGTGGTGGATTTTCCGCTTGGCATGTCGCCATAGCTCGCATCACTCCATGTTTGCAGCTTCACTTCTCCTCCGCCTAGTGTGAGTTTCAGGTCTTTGGTTCCTGCGAAGTATCTTAGAACTATTTTTGCTGCATCACGGTTAGATTCCTTCGGATTCTCTAGACTTCTGCTCAGTACCCCAACTGCTGCAGCGATGTCCCGACGGGTATAGTTCATGAAATATATAACACTTCCCACTATCTGTCTGTAAGGTATCAGAGCCATAGGATCATCCTCCCCTAACTCAAAAGTTTCACTGACAATAACACCCGGTTGTGTTTCTTCCCCTTCTAACTTATGCCGAACTCCATTGGTGTTACACATCCTTTTGCCCCCCGCATTCCATATTCATCTAACATGTTCCCAATAGCCTCCTTTTGAGTCAATTTTATAAATCTGTTTTTCCTGTCGCTCTCTACCTGGATGCCCAAAATATATTTTGCCTCACCGAGGTCTTTAATCTCGAACCGTGAGTTTAAAGCAAATATAATTCTGTAAAATTCTGCCATTGATTTGCTAACTAATAGTAAATCATCTACATACACTGCTATGTACACTATTCTATTCTCTCCTTTTAAAACATAGACAGAGTGATCAGAGCTTATCATTTTAAATCCTAGGCTAATTAGGAATTCATCAAGTTATAAATTCCATTACCTTGGGGCCTGTTTTAGGCCGTACAGAGATTTTAGCAGTTTGCATACTAAGTGCTCATTTCCTAGTTCTACATACATTTCAGGCTACTACATGCAAATGGTCTCTTCTAGTTCTCCCTGCAAAAAGGTCGCCTTTACATCCATCTGATGCATTTCCATATCCTTTATAACAGCGAGAAATAGCAAAATCCTAACTGTCGGAAATCTTGCAACCTGAGAAAAAGTTTCTTCAAAATCAATTCCTTCCTTTTGATTATATCCGTTTGCCACAAGTCTAGCCTTATTTCGTTCAATGATATTATCTGGATTTAACTTCACCTTGAATACCCATTTGTTGCCGATCGCTTTTCGATCCGGAGGAAGGTCCACAAGCTCCCATGTTTGCGCCTCCATAATCGACTTCATTTCATCGTTTGCCGCCTCGATCTACTGATTCCGCTCCGGTGATGAGAAGGCTTCCCGGATGGTCAGAGGCTCTGCTGAGGCTGCCGAGTAGGCTAATTGAGAACTTGCTTGCAGGCGGCTACTGGATCTTCTTCCCCCTGAAAATTTCGAGGCTGATATAGCCGGATCCCTTGTGCTGCGCTTGTTGCACTGGTTGAGATCTGTAGGCACCGACTGCTGTTGGTCCGTTTCCCATCCGTTGCGCTGGTTGCAATCAGTAGGCAACGACTGCTGCTGGTCCGTTTCCAAATGAACTTGTTGGGGAACCCGATAATGTTCCGACTGTTGTGTTACCACTTGTGGATTTTGCATCTGTGGGACAATATTATGGATGTTATCTAAAATGACATATTCTTGTACTTTTTGCTGCTTCAACTGCTCTGTCATTTTATATAAGTCTATCGAGTCTAGTTCATCTTTGACAACAATGTTCCTTGCTACAATAATTTTTCGCCTCTCAAAAATAAAGACTCTATAAACTTTAGAGTGATCATCATATCCTAACACAATGCCTGGCAATCCATTAGGTTCCATTTTCCATTTATCATTAGACGTGTCCAAATTAAAGCATTTACTACCAAAGACTTTGAAGTGACGAATATCCAGTTTTCTACCCGTCCAAATCTCGTAAGGAGTGGTTTCTACCGATTTTGAACCTATCCTATTTTTGATATAAACTGCCTAATCTAATGCTTCAGCCCAGAATTTCGGATCCACATCCTAATCCGACAGCATGGACTTTGAGCTCTCCGTAATAGTTCTATTTAGTCTTTCTGAGACCCCATTTTGTTCCGGAGAATATGGAACAGTTAGTTTGTGACTTATACCTTCTTTGAGTAAGAAGTTTTCAAACTCTTTTGACGTATATTCCTCGTCATTGTCCGATCTGAGCTCCAAAATTGGCAAACCATGTAGTTTCTCCGCCCACGCTTTGTAGTGTTGAAAATGAGTGAAGACTTTACTCTTAGCCTTCATGAAGTAAACCTTAGTAAACCTCGAAAAATCATCTGTAAATATAACCATATATTTAATCCCCCCGGCAAATGGTACCTTTGCAGGGACGAAAACATCAAAATGAATAAGTTGCAAAAGTTTAGTAGAGTTATGTTCAGACTCCTGAAGAAACGGTAATTTGTGTATTTTTCCTAATGCACAGCCATCACACATTTTAGGTGACTGATTTGACAGAGTGACTCCTTCTATTTTGCCAGCGTTGACCATCTTTTTCATACTGTCATAGTGCACATGGCCTAATCTTTTATGCCACAGCTCATCTGAGGATAATGCTCCGGAAGACAAATCATCATTTTCTTTATTATTGGGCATATCCATTCGATATATTTTGCTGGCATCTCTAGTTCGTGTAACTGCAATTTTTCGATTTTTGCTAACAACTTGCCTGCCATGATTCAGATTGACCTCAAATCCTTTACTCTCTACTAAAGAAGTGGAAAACATTTTTTTCCTAAAATCCGGTACATAGAGAACATTATGAAGAGTTCTCTCAACTGCCTTGCCTTCTATATCAACTAGTAAGGAGACATCACCTACAGCCCGTGTTTGCAGACTCATTCCACATGCATAGTAGATGTTTTTCTCCTGTGTTGATTTCAGATTTTTAAAAATTGCCTTGCTCCAGCACATGTGGGTCGACGCTCCTGTGTTCATTATCCATCCATTGTCTTTCGCGCCATCCATTCCTACCGCCATAGCAACTAGATCATCATCCTCCTTGTCAAATAGTGAAAGAGACTCGTTCTGATAAGAAGAACACGCCGAGAAGAGTGCATTTCCTCGTTGTGATGATCCCGTGAAGCCTTGATGAAATTGGCTCTGTTGCCATCCAGGCCTGTACAGACCTGTTTCATTAGCTTTCTCAAGCTTAGGACAAAATTTATATCCATGACCTTTTTCATTACAATAAAAACAAGCATTGAAAGGTTGTCCAATTCCTCTTTGATTAAACTGTCTAAACTGATTTTGATTGTGATTAATCTGATTTCTCTGCTGATTAAACTGAGTTTTTTTGTCAAATTCTGCATTAAATGCCTCTATTTATTTTTCACCATTGAGAATTTTAGAATCCGCTTCCTCTTCAAATATCAAATTAATAGCTAACTATAGTGTCCAACTAGCTTTATCTTTCTGTTTCAGCCTTGAGAGATTTCCAGATATCGATCCCCTTTTTCATTTTTATCCGTGACATAGCCAATTCTTTTGATATACAAATTTCAAAAGTGATCGAGCTTGCGAATTTTTCTTTGACCAAGACGGATCCGTTTCCGCCAAGAACCATCTAAAATATCCAAAAGGTTAACATTTTCGAATTGTGTCTCCACCATATCCGACCAATAAGGGTATTGTTCCCACGAGAAGATAGGAATTCTTGATTACAGGCCCATAACCTGTTGTTCTACGACCATTGGAGCAGGTGGAGCATCAGCGGTTGTAGTAGAAGTAGACATAATTCTCCACAGAAGCTTACCAAGAATCCTATCAGACAGCTGTTTTTTTACAGCTCAATAAGGTTGACACAAAGGTCAAAACTGCTTCAAACTATACCACAATATAGTGTATCACAAAGGCTGACAACTCCCAAAGTTTATGCTAATTGATCCAACATACACCAAGATATGCAACTCAGAAGTTTCGCAAAAATAGTCTGCAGATTATACAGTCTGGAAGTCTGGATACAAAAAACATTCTAAGTCCTAACTGTTATACTCTAAGTGAGTATCTACTTTTAGTTGTCCTATTACATAATGCTATACTGCCGACACAGGTGTTCCTAAGAGATATATCGAAAACACAAAACTACCACTGAGATCTAATTAATCCTAATCACGCTAAAACTAATTTACCACTGTACAATCAATATTACTGAGAATCTGTACTAAGTGGTTGTACAAATACTCGGCGCCGGCTAGTTACGTTTGTCTGGATATGTCCACTCAGTTGTTGTAAAAACATTTGTCAGTAAGTCATCTGTGAATCTCGTCCGTTGACTCGATTCTGTTCAACCGTAGCAGCGAAGTCGAATTCCATATCACATTCGAATATCTGCAGCTTCGTAGCAGCTGCGTTGTCCCATACCAGAAATAGCCGCAACTGCGTTTGTCTTGTTGCGTAGCAACTGCATTGTCTTGTACCTAGATATCCGTAGTTGCGTTGTCCCGTTGCGTCGCATGCTATGTTCGTCCGTACAGACCATATCAAAAATAACCGCAGCTGCGCTTGTTCCATCTGCGTCGCACCTGCGTTGTTCCAATGTTGGTGTCGGTACCATTAAAACTTTCACTATGCTTCAAGTGACGACGCGTGTCCCTATACATCTATTTTCCTGCCGTCCTATAAATTTGCTGAGACTTAAGCACTCAAAAACCAACTGTGGTTGCCATTAGTGTCAAGTTTAAATAGTGTTGAAGAAAATTTACCGAAATTGATGCTAATTAAGAATTTGATTTTTTTTTAAATAGGTGTGTTCTAATTTCGGCATTATGTTTATTTGGGAACAGCAAAAACAGAATCTTCCCCATACGGTTGTGTACATTAATATATATACATCCGTACAAAGTATTAGAAAACGTACGCCGTCGTTAAACTTAAATATCCGTAAAACTAATTTACGTGTTATACTAATCACGTTTTTTTAGAGCACTTTCGTATGCATGCGCGTCTGATTCAATTCATTCTTTGTGAAATATTCCCTTGAAAAGGTATATTTATACGCAGTTTGACATCGACCGTACACCACAATATTTAGATTTTATTGCACTTTCGTTCTTTACGCTATTTTTTTGGTACCTTAATTAATGTCAAAAAATTAAAATCATGTATCCTATTTAAGGAAAAAAATCAAAATTTTAAGAACCCAAATTAGTGACTTTGACACTAATAACGATTCGCGGTGTAGTTAGTAATTACTAATTACGGACCGAGTTTTGTGACTGTTTGGGGTGTTTCATTTCCAAAACATTACAATTGTGGTGTTTCATTTCCAAAACAATACAACTACGTAATCTACAGTAGCTTCTGTATGGGATATACTTCACATTGTGCCGGATTTCAATCTCGTCAATTAGCACTCGACTCAACATTCATGGTTACTCGAGACTTGCTGATGTCATAAGGTTTCTAAAGGTGTGTCACCATGTGTTCAAGTAAGGGTTTTTTCCCGTCGTTTTCAAAGAAAATGGGACTTGCAACGAGAAAACATTACGTCGATCGAAAAATGGGCAAAAACACAATTACATTTTGCGTCATCTTAGAACTTAGAAGGTACGACAATTTGGCGTTATTATCATCGTGACCCACTTCCAGCTCATCTTCACACTTGCACTGGAATCAAATCGCGACCTGATTTTAATCAAAATACTACACTATTGACAAATAGAAAAACTGGATTGCACACGTCAAACGTTTTTGAAAAATTTTGCACGAAGGAAAGTAGACGCTATTTTTTTCACTGCTCGTCACGCGCATGCATATAAGAAAATGACAATCATGTACAAAAAAAAATTTGCAGGGGTCTCGGACCTCGAATTTCCTTCATGGGTCCTTTGCACAATATACGTCGTCTTCTGTATGGGATATACTTCACATTGTGCCGGATTGCAATCTCGTCAACTGGCACTCGACTGAACATTCATGGTTACGCGAGACTTGCTGATGTCATAAGGTTTCTAAAGGTGTGTCACCATGTGTTCAAGTAAGGGTTTTTTCCCGTCGTTTTCAAAGAAAATGGGACTTGCAACGAGAAAACATTACGTCGATCGAAAAATGGGCAAAAACACAATTACATTTTGCGTCATCTTAGAACTTAGAAGGTACGACAATTTGGCGTTATTATCATCGTGACCCACTTCCAGCTCATCTTCACACTTGCACTGGAATCAAATCGCGACCTGATTTTAATCAAAATACTACACTATTGACAAATAGAAAAACTGGATTGCACACGTCAAACGTTTTTGAAAAATTTTGCACGAAGGAAAGTAGACGCTATTTTTTTCACTGCTCGTCACGCGCATGCATATAAGAAAATGACAATCATGTACAAAAAAAAATTTGCAGGGGTCTCGGACC
>JBBHKE010001280.1:136843-158796 GCA_037447655.1 Zygnema cylindricum | reverse complement strand
GTCGTGCGGGTTTCGTTTTGGACACTAGGCGTTGATTTGTCAAATACAAAGGACATGGCTTAAGAAGATTTGGAGGTCTATGATGAGCACGTAAAATCTTGTCTTGGAAAATTGATAAACCGCTCCCATAGCCGTTATGTTACACCAAGTGGGAGTCACATTGTATTGCCGATACCCTCGCCAAATAGTTAAAAGGTTCTGTTCTAAAATGCACGAGTAGTATCTGGAGGTTTAGAAGAATTCGGTACAGGAAACATAAACTGTTTAGTTGCGGATCACAGGTTTTGCTTTGGGCGTGCTGATGTGTTTTGGATTTTTTTTGTTTTTATCTGCGAGTTTGAATAAGCGTAGTGGCATATGTCCTTTTTTAGGAGCGGTTTGCAAAAAGAGATAGAGGCCTTCAATAGGTATTGAATTGGTGAGAAGATGAAGTAAAGGGCGATTGCCCGGAGTAGCGTACATCCTGTTGAGGTTAGGTGCTCTGGGCTTTCGGTGTTAGTATCTTCACAACATTATTGTATGATTATTTTCGTCTCTGGTTGTGTAAATTTGCTTCTCAAGTACATGAGTGAGTACTGTCTGCCCTTTTTATTATGGTATTTGTGTGCACCTTTGTTTGAACCAGGAACCTGATGTTACCAGCAACCTCTCCGGAGGAATAATTGTTCCATACAGGTTAACCAGCTCATGTCTTATTTTTCTCTTAACTTGGGTGTTCCTTAAAGCAGTCGAGCCCAGCTTATCATCATTAACCTGACTTTTAGGTCAAACTTGGACTATGGTAGTCCCTCACTCCAACATTTCCTTGATGGCTAAAAAAGACAAATATCTTAGACAATGTAGAAGGCAATGCTGCTTGTATTAAGCAAGTGTCTTGTGTGATTTTTGGCAGACTAAGCATAAGGGTATTCTTATGGGACTTATTCTCACTAAACTGCAGCATGTGCTTCATAGATCACGGATGAGGTTGGCTGAAAAGGTTAGGTCGTGAGTTTGCAACACAGAGTATGTGCTTCATGTGGAGAATGGTTGGAGTGTTGTTGCCGAGGAATGTAATGTCCGAGTTGCTTATGTAATGATTTTTTAAACACGTGTCTTCATATTTTTGGCGATGGTTTAACAATGAAGGCCATTTCGTACTTTCAGATTTGGAGTATGAATCGGGTGCTTGGGGTTTTGATGTGTTTTTCCGAGTGTGTCCCCTTATTGCTGGTTGCACTGTCCCTCTCGTATTTGTGATCTCCTCACGGCCTCTCGCCTTGTAGCAGTCACCAAACCCAATGGGGGGATTCGTCCTATTGCAATGGGAGAGGTATTGTATCAATTGGTGGCCCGTGCCATCTGCATCTAGCTCTAGCCCGCCTTCCATGATTATTTTAACCCTCATCAGCCTCTAGCCCGCCTTCCATGATTATTTTAACCCTCATCAGCTCAAAGTGGCAACCCGCGGGGGTTGTGAGGCCGTGGTCCAGGGGATTTGAGCCTTGTTGGATGTCCGCCCGGACTGGTTAGTCCTTCATGTCGATGTTTCTAGCGCTATCAACTTAGTGGATTGGAAGGCCATTTTTCGGAGCTTATGGGTACACCTTCTCAAATTGTCCATATAAATCCTTTTGTGAGGGCGTTTTATTCTTTGAGCAGCAGCCCCTTATTTTCCACTTTCCTTTTTTTCCCTTTTTTTCAACTAATGGTATTTTTGGTCCCACTTTCTTCAACGACTGGCACCCGTCAGGGTGACCCTCTTGGGGGCCATTTGTTTGCCCTTACTCATTACCGAGCCCTCCGCGCTTCCGCGACCGCTTTTTTTGCCTCTTCCCTTCCCCTGTGGAAGATACACATTATTCGCCCTTTAGACCGAGTTATACTAGCATATAACTTTTCTAAGGATTGTTAGGGCAAACTCAACCTTTTGGTCATAGATGTCCTATTCGTACGGATTTGGACTTTTTTCCGATTACTACGTAGTATTCGCTTGTTTTTTACAATTCGTAAAATTCGTACGTCACATACTGTACGGAAATTGTACGGACATTAAAAAAAAAAACGTTTGCTTCATTTGCGCGCGCGTATTTTTAATATGTCCTCCACTCCGTCTTCAGAAGGAAGCCGCCGTTGGAGACGCCGTAAATTCCGCCGCTCACCGCTTGTTCAGTTTTGCTTCATTTGCGCGCGCGTATTTTTATCTGAGCGGCGAGCCGCGGAATTTATGGCGTCTCGCACGCGTATTTTTATCTGAGCGGCGAGCCGCGGAATTTATGGCGTCTCGCACGCGTATTTTTATCTGAGCGGCAAGCCGCGGAATTTATGGCGTCTCGCACGCGTATTTTTATCTGAGCGGCGAGCCGCGGAATTTATGGCGTCTCGCACGCGTATTTTTATCTGAGCGGCGAGCCGCGGAATTTATGGCGTCTCGCACGCGTATTTTTATCTGAGCGGCAAGCCGCGGAATTTATGGCGTCTCGCACGCGTATTTTTATCTGAGTGGCAAGCCGCGGAATTTATGGCGTCTCGCACGCGTATTTTTATCTGAGTGGCAAGCCGCGGAATTTATGGCGTCTCGCACGCGTATTTTTATCTGAATGGCGAGTCGCGGAATTTATGGCGTCTCGCACGCGTATTTTTATCTGAATGGCGAGTCGCGGAATTTATGGCGTCTCCAATGGCGGCTTCCTTGAGCCGTTTTGCTTCATTTGCGGGCGCGTATTTTCATGTCCTCCACTCCGTCTTCAGAAGGAAGTCGCCGTTGGAAACGCCGTAAATTCCGGCGCTCGCCGCAAGTTCGTTGCGTTTATCAGATTTTTTACGGTATTGAATATTTAAATTTTTATTAGTACTTGTTAAAAAAGTACGCATTTTACCAACGAATTTTAAAAGTTTGAAATTGTTTTATGCGCACGGAACGTAGTATTCGTTTGTTTACTCAGTGCGTTTTATGCGCATAGGACATCTATGCTTTTGGTTCAACCCTCTTAAGTGTGTTATTTGGTCCCCTCGTGATATTCCTCCTTTCACACCCCCTCTTGGTTTTCACACTCCTCCATTCGAAGGCATTCGTGTGTTGATTTTCTGGCTCAGTTCAGATCCTTACGTGACCTAATTTCTTGATTTTGCTCTTCAGATATATTTGTCTAACATGGACGACCTTCCCAACCTTTTTGATACCCTAGTGGCTTTTGCTCTTTTGGCATGGTGTTTTGCCCCTCCTACCTTACCCGCACTTCCCCTCCCACTCTTAAGTGTATGTCCTCCCTTTCTACATTTGATGATCGCCTCATGGACTTCCTTCACACTTTGTTAGGTCGTGGGGCTTTTGATCGCAAGTATGAACATGTATTATAGCCCGCCGCCTTCAGGTCTCTCTTCTTGTCTCTACTGACGAATTGGGTTTAATATCGATGTCGTATGTTACTCTTGCTGCATATTTAGGAAGTTGGTGCCTTGTTTTCTCCACTCTTGTCTTTTGTTTTTTGGCTAGGGAAACTAATGTTCTTGCTACCGCTATTCCCCCCATTTTGGACGGTGTGCTCGCCTTCCAACAATCCTTTTTGGATGCGTTATGTTCTCTTCCTCCTACTCGTGAACATGTTGGTTCTTTCCACCATTGTTACGACATCAACTGCTCTTGCTCAGGAATCCATTTATGATGAGGTTGTTGCAACTCTGAGACCTCCATAGTTCCCCAGAGTGGGCAACTTACACAAAGCCCTTAGGATAGCCTTGACCCCTTTGTGTTCCAAGAAGAATATCTACCACCGTGACAAACAATAACTCTAACCAGCTTAACCCTTGTGAAGAAAAGACTCCCTTGAGCCGACAACAAAAATAATGGCTTGATTTGCTCCTTTAAGCAGTAAGTTATAAATGGTCAAAGATGACCTTTTGTACAGGAGCTCTCTGTGAGAGGTTTCTATCTAAGATTTGTGTTTGTCCAAAACCCCTCTATAACCCTCTACTACTGAAGTACGTAAACAATGAAATCATTGTAAAGTACAAAAAAGTAGAGGTGTCGGTGTACTTTCTTTACGACCATTGTACGGCATGGCCATAACGTGGACGCCTGTCATATCCCGACTCGCTTTTATATTCTCTGAAAATTCCTCAACCCAATGTGATATTGCCACATGTAATTCGGTGTGTTTACGCTCATTAACCGCCAAAGAATCCATTCCGCGATCTCGGCATTCATTATGGCCGTCCGATTTAGATCGACTTATAATACACGTCGTCAAAATAAATATTTGTAATATTTGTTTCGTGCGGCACTTAAAATACAACTTACTCTATGCATTTCAGTATGTTTTATCGGTTAAATGAAACAACCTACGTGTATTTGTTTAAATAGTCATCAAACCTAATGTATCTCAGCACAAGTTCTAGACTATAAGACAAAGCTATCGGCTGCTGGCTACTTTGACAAATACTACGTAACAAGATCAAATATTCGTTCTGACAACCCTTAACATGTACTAGGTAACAAGATCAAATATTCGTTCTGATAACCCTTTTGGTAAAGTCTAACTTAACTGCTCCCTGTGTCCTTTAGAGAACATAAGCAGCCATGGTTTCTAACTCTCTCTCCAGTCTTTAGTGACTGCGACAAGTATGGGGACTAAAGAGTCAAGTGAGAAGCATGCTGCCTTTGCTTCTTTCCTGTTTTATTTTATAATCACCTGACCTAGAAAATACCATATTTCTACAGTCCCATTATTTTCTAGTCACATTTTAGTTTTATACCACATTTTTCTCTGCATAAAATTAATTTAGGAGAGGGAACATGTTTAGTCATCATATCTGCTACCATCTCACTATCCAGTCTATATTCCAAACTGATTATTTTGTTCTCTACCTTCTCTCTAACAAAGCTGAGTCTAATGTCCATGCGTTTGGCTTTAAAGTGATGTTTAGAATTGGCACCAATTGCAATGGTTGCTTGATTATCACAAATTTTTTTATGAACATCGCTTTTCAGATGACCCAGCTCACCAAGCAATGACTTAACCCACATCAATTCTTTCACAACAGTGCAAGAGGCCATATATTAGCCTCCATGGTGGACTGAGCAATTTACCTTTTTCTGCTTACTGCTCTGCTCCAGTAGCAAGCCCCATCACCCACATATAATACATATCCCGAGGTACAGCGCCTCATAGGAGCATCCCCATAATTGACATCACTTCAAATAGTGATGTCATTATTATCCCCCCCTAAATGCAACCATAGATCCCTAGTCCCTATCAAATATCTAAGGACTCTCTTGGCTACCTCCTAATCTCTCTTAGCGGGAGCATTCAAGCTCCTACTCAATACTCCTATTGCTGCAGCTAAGTCCGGCCGAGTACAATTCATAAAGTAAGTTAGGCTGCCTACTACTTGCCGGTAAGGAATAGTTTTCCTCTTTCGTCCATTCCTCTTCTCCACTCCTCTCCACTCTCCCCTCTTCCCTCTCTTCTCTTTCTTGTCTCTTTTCTCCTCTCTCCTTTCTCCCCTCATCTCCCTTCTCCCTTTCTCCTCTCCCCTCCCCTCTCTCCCCTCCCACCTCTCACTCCTCTTTACCCTCCTCCCCTCTCCCCTCCCCTCCACTCCCATCGCCGCTCCTCTCCTCTTTCTTTGTTCTTCAAGACCTAACTCAGCATCCAAAATTATAACTCCCTCTCCCACACTCCCCTCACTTCCTTTCTTTAGCTCCATTGGAGTGGTATAGCAAATCGCCTTGTCCATTTGAAATTTCTCTAACATGTCCCCGATGGCCTTCTTCTGAGTTAATCTGATTATCTTTCTATCTCTTTCTCTTTCTACTTCGATTCCCAAAATATATTTCACCTCCCCTATATCCTTCATCTCAAATCTCCCTTTTAGATCGATTTTTAGTATATTAATTTTATCCATAGATCTACTTAAAACAAGCAAATCATCAACATAAAATGCAATAAAAATAATCCTTTCCTCATCTTCAAACATATAAATTGAGTGATCTCAGCTAATCTGGATATATCCCAAACCTGTGAGAAACTCATCGAGCTTCTTATTCCATTGCCGAGGCGCCTATTTCAGCCCATATAAATATTTGATTAATCTGCATACTTTACTCTCCTCGCGTTGCTCCACAAATCCTTCCAACTGTCGCATAAAAATATCCTTTTTCAACTCTCCGTGTAAGAAGGCGGTCTTGATGTCCATGTGATGTATTTCCATATCTTTTGCTGCCGCCAGACTGAGAAGTATCCGGACGGAGGGAAATCTGACGACTAGGCAAATGTCTCGTCGAAGTCAATTCCTTCTTTCTGAGTGAATCCTTTTGCCACTAACCGAGCTTTGTAGCGCTTAATGGTGTTATCCGGGCTAAGTTTAAATACCCACTTACACCCGATTGGCTTTCGGTCGGGAGGGCGATCCACCAGCTCCCATGTATCGGCGACTATAATTGATGACATCTCCTCATTAATGGCTCTCTTCTATCGGTTTTTCTCTGGATAGTTCAATGCCTCTCCATAAGTCTGAGGTCCATCCGGATGAGATAGTTTTGTTACCTTGTAATTAACTTGGTTTTAATGCAACCTTTTCCTGCTTCTTTTTTCTTTTTCAAACTCTGGCGCTGGAATAGATGGCTGCCGTGGATTCTTTCGAATGAATTTAGTTTCTCCTTTTTCCTTTGGTTCTGTTTCAATTTCCACCACTTTTTCCGCTGGAATAGATGGCTGCCGTGGATTCTTTCGAATGATTTTAGTTTCTTCTTTTTCCTTTGGTTCTGATTCAATTTCCACCACGTCTTCCGCTTCGGGTGGTGTTGTCACTGGTGATTCCAAGGCTGAGTCATTCTCACTCGAATTTATATATGTAAGACTATCATCTTCTCTAAAACTTGGATAGTTAGGAAGCTCAAAGTCATCGGAGTTCTGTGATTCAAATCTGATTTTTACTGACTATTTGTACTTGAAGGGATCCACAAATTTTCCTTCATCCATAACTACTAGATATTTTTCTTCACTTTTGATATTATAAACTCTATATCCTTTCACATCCTCATCATATCCTAATAAATATCTTGGTTTTCCTTTAGGATCTAGTTTCCAATTTGATCGATGTGTATATGCACTAAACACTTGACTGCCGAAAACCTTTAAGTGTGAGATATTTGGTTTTCGGATGGTCCATCTCTCATAAGGGGTTTGTCCTTTTACCGCCGAAGTAAAACTATATTTTTAAGATAATTTGCACAGTTCATTGCTTCGGCCCAAAATGTTTTCCCCGTCTTCGTATGTGACAACAGACTTCTGACACTATCACTTAGTGTCATATCTAGTCTTTCGGCCACACCATCCTATTCAAATTTTCCGAAACTATCTTTTGGTGTTGCACTCCATCTCCCCTCAGAAAATCCTTAAACCGATTGGAGGTATACTCCCCACAATTAACACTCCTTACTCTCTTGATTGAGGTTTCATGAAGTTTCTCACTCCATGCTTTATATTGTTTAAAATATTCTGAAACTTTTGACTTGTTTTTCAAAAAATATACCCATGTCATGTCAAGGGAGTATTCTTTCCTTATTCTTAATCTCATTGATGTTTATATTTTTTGTCTTTATTCATGTCATTCATTTTCATTTCGTGTTTGTACATATCTTCAAGAATGACTTAGCTGGTTGTGATGCATGTTTCGCTTTGCTTTCTCTCCATGCACAACAAAGCAAAAACAAATCATCCACATAAACAGCAATATATAAAACTCCATCTTCCCCTTCTATTACATAAACTGAATGATCTGAGCTAATCTTAGTAAATCCAAGATATGTCAAAAATTCATCCAGTTTCAGATTTCACTATTGTGGAACTTGCTTCAAACCATAAAGGGACTTCAACAGTTTAAAGACCAGATTTTCTTTTATTTTTTCTGCCTACCCCTCTGGGTGCTTCATATATATCACTTCTTCTAAGTCTCTATGCAAGGAAGCAATCTTTACACCCATCTGATGCAATTCAATATCCTTTATTGAAGCTAGAATGAAAAGAATCCTTACAGTGGGAAAACGAACTACTCGTGAGAAAGTTTCTTCATAGTCAATCTTCTCTTTCTGATTGTATCCCTTAACAAAGAGTCTAGCCTTATATCTCTCAATGGTATTGTAAGGATTAAGTTTTACTTTTAATACCCACTTACAACCAATTGCTTTCCGATCTGGTGGGAGTTTAACAAGCTCCCAGGTTTGGGCCTCCATAATTGATGTCATCTCACCATTTGCCGTTGTAATCCACTTATCATTATTTCAGGAACCGAAAATGCTTCTTGAATGGTAAGAGGCTCCCCGTGCGGGCAACGTAAGCATAGTCCACGTGTTCACCCGTTAGCCGGCTGCTTTGTCTTCTTCCCTTTGGAAAATCTGAAGCGGGAACTGTTCGAGCCCATCGAGTCGATCGAGGTGGAGGAAGGGGAGGAGGTGGAGGAGGTGGAGAATTAGTACCGGCAGTCACAAGTGGGTATGAAGGGCCAAAAACATGTGGCAGTCCGGACGTAGAAGGCGATGAGGAAACCGCCGGTGTCTTGAAAGGAAGCGGCTCAATGATGATGTATTCTTGCAATTTTTTTGTCCTTTCCGCCTCATTCAAACAAAAGACATCGATAGATTTGAAACTCTGAGACCTCCATTGGCCCTCAGAGTAGGCAGATCCAAAGAAGCTAATCTAGATAGTGCCAACTCCAAACTTGATATAAACCCAAATGACCAACCCCTTGACAGTCAGAACCCCAATATAGATTCACCCCTGTGAAATAACACTTTCTGTGTGCTTAGTTCCACCACAGAATGCAAAGTTAGAATATGAGGTTTGGACACATTCACCCACTTTGACTTTCCCTTAGAAATGCAGCCACCTTGGCAGACAAAACCTCTGACCAACTACAACCCTGTGTAGCATGGACTCCCCTGAGTCTGCAGCAAAAAGAATCACTGAAAATGGTGAATTAAATTAAAAATTATGGCTGGCCAAAGTTTGCCATTTATACAAGGTGCTATCAGGGAGAGGCAGCTACTTACCCAAAATTTTCTAAGTCCTATTCCCTCTCTAAAACTCTATCTTCTGAAGTACGGCACCAATCAAATTAGTGTGTCGTACAGAAAAGTACATGTGCCGGTGTACTTTCTGTACGGCCATTGTACCACATGGCCAAAATGTCGACACGTGTCATAGCCGGATTTGTTACCGCAATCTCTGGAGTCGCCGCATTCCAACATTGTCGCGCCACGTGTCACATGACGTGGTGATGACTGAAAAACGCCAAAAGTACATAATCCGTGATCGCGGCGCCTATTGTGGCCGTCCGATCAAACCGGATACAATTGTAGCCGTTGAAAATATACGTACGATATTTGTTTCGCGTTCGAAACAAATGCGCGGTATCCGTTTCATAAATTACATTAAATCGTACTCCGTACTATACAAAACTGTATCTATGCATTACGTATCTATTCCCGTTAGACGAACTAGTCTACGTGTACAAATATAAATATATGTCAAACCTATCGTACTCTAGCACTGTATTTAGACTTGTTGGTTAAAGCGAACGGCTAGTTTGACGGACGGTAGGTACCAGGATCCAAACCTGGGTCCGTCACACCTTTTAGATATCTCTATTAAGAATTGCCTGTCCACTTTGGACTGCCTAGGCAGCCATGGATCTAACTCCTCTTCAAGTCTTCAGTGACTGCGACAAGTGTGGGGACTTGAGTGAAGAGTTAGAGGTAGGTTGTTAGTGTCCCCTTTTTGCTTTTTTATTTTACAATCTCTAGACCTAGAAAATACTTAAATTTCAACAAGATTGACTCTCCTCTTTAAGCTGCATATTCTGAGCAATCTGAATTGTATTTTTCTGAGGATTATACACTCTATATCCTACAGACTCTATCATGCTACCGCCTTTATAAACATAGGCCTTTATTTCCTGTTTTACTAATTGCTGCCTTTGAATAGTCTCACTCTTTTATAAATCTGACTTAGTGCTTCCCATATCTCTGAAGACTTGGTTAGACTTAAAAGAGTGATAACAATCGAGTTAGACACATATCTAAGTATGAGATGTTTTGCTATAGTGTTTTTGTATTCCAATATTTTTCTGTCATTTTCTTCAGTTTTAATCCCTACATGTGGTACCATAGCTAAGAGCCTAGCTCCCCTCACCATAGGTGTCCCTTTTTCCTTCTCCCCTATTTCCCCATCCACGGAAAGGTTTTTCCCTTCACCTTCCGTTGCATCTGAACTCCAGATGATATTCTGGGCAGCCTCAGATGATTCTCCATAGTAAGCTCCTCCAAAGCCAGGTGGCGGACATCTCACTTGTCCCGCAACAATTCCCCATAAGTGCTTCTCGAAAAGCAATCCCTCCATTGTAAACACCCAATAAGTGAAGCCTGTTCCATCAAATATAGGCACCCTAGATGGTGGGCCCATAACCTTAAACTCTGAGACCTCCATTGGCCCTCAGAGTAGGCAGATCCAAAAAAGCTAATCTAGATAGTGCCCACTCCAAACTTGATATAAACCCAAATGACCAACCCCTTGACAGTCAGAACCCCAATATAGATTCACCCCTATGAAATAACACTTTCTGTGTGCTCAGTTCCACCACAGAATGCAAAGTTAGAATATGAGATTTGGACACATTCACCCACTTTGACTTTCCCTTAGAAATACAGCAACCCTGGCAGACAAAACCTCTGACTGACTACACCCCTGTGTAGCCTGGACTCCCTTGAGTCTGCAGCAAGAAAAATCACTGAAAATGGTCAATGAAATTAATAATTATGGCTGGCCAAAGTTTGCTATTTATACAAGGTGCTCTCTGGGAGAGGCAGCTACTTACCCAAAATTTTCTAAGTCTTATTCCCTCTCTAAAACTCTATCTATTGAAGTACGGCACCAATCAAATTAGTGTGTCGTACAGAAAAGTACAGGTGCTAGTGTACTTTGTGTACGGCCATTGTACAACATGGCCAAAATGTCGACACGTGTCATAGCCGGATTTGTTACCGCAATCTCCAGAGTCGCCGCATTCCAACATTGTCGCGCCACGTGTCACATGACGTGGTGATGACTGAAAAACGCCAAAAATACATAATCCGTGATCGCGGCGCCTATCGTGGCCGTCCGATCAAATCGGATACAATTGTAGCCGTTGAAAATATACGTACGATATTTGTTTCGCGTTCCAAAAAAATGTGCGGTATCCGTTTCATAAAATACATTAAATCGTACTCTGTACTATACTAAATTGTATCTATGCATTACGTATCTATTTGCGTTAGACGAACTAGTCTACGTGTACCAATATAAATATCTGTCAAACCTATTGTACTCTAGCACTGTATTTAGACTTGTTGGTTAAAGCGAACAGCTAGTTTGACAGACGGCAGATACTAGGATCAAAGCCTAGGTCCGTCACACCTTTTAGATAACTCTATTAAGAATTGCCTGTCCACTTTGGACTGCCTAGGCAGCCATGGATCTAACTCCTCTTCAAGTCTTCAGTGACTGCGACAAGTGTGGGGACTTGAGTGAAGAGTTAGAGGTAGGTTGTTAGTGTCCCCTTTTTGCTTTTTTATTTTACAATCTCTAGACCTAGAAAATACTTAATTTTCAACAAGATTGACTCTCCTCTTTAAGCTGCATATTCTGAGCAATCTGAATTGTATTTTTCTGAGGATTATACACTCTATATCCTACAGATTCATCATCATATCCTAACAATATCCCAGGGACAGATTTTAGACTTCATTTCCAATTTGGAAGATTATCTAACATAAAGCATTTGCTTCCAAAAACTCTCAAGTAGCTGACATTTGACTTTCTTCCTGTCCACATTTCATAAAGTGTTTTATCCTTCAGATATCTAGTTTCTAATCTGTTTCAAATATAAGAGGCACATAGAAAAGCTTCCCCCCAAAATTTTGGATCCACATCTTTATCCAACATCATAGATTTTGCACATTCAGTCAAAGTTCTACTAAGTCTTTCAGCCACACCATTATGTTCAGGAGTACGAAACACTAAAATCATGAGAGATTCTATTTTCCTTCAAATAATCATCAAAAGCATTTGATATATACTCTCCACTGTTGTCAGATCGTAGAGCAAGGATTGATTTCCCGTGAAGTTTCTCCGCCCAAATCCGCTAATGCTTCAAGTGTGTGAAGACCTCACTCATCTCCTTGATGAAGTATACTTGGCTGAACCGGGAAGTGACAAGGTATTTGCTGCCACCAAGAGAAGGAACTTTCGCCGGTCCCCATACAACCGAGTGGATAAGGCCAAGAAGATCTGTTGCCCGGTGATTTGAAATCTGCGGTAGAGGAAGCTTATGAAGCTTTTCGAGAGCACAACCATGACATACATGGGACTCTTTTTGACCAAGCTAGACACCTTGTATCATATTAGTCTTAACCATCCTTTCCAGCCTGTCATTATAAACATGCCCAAGCCTTTTATGCCACAAAACATTCTCAAGAAGGACACTAGAGTATGCAAAATCAGCTTTATTAATGAGGTCCATCTGATACAACATGTTTAGGCCTCTAGTTCCTATTAAGGCTACTCTCCCATCCTTACTGACTTTTTTTCCTTTTTGCTTTACAAAACATCAAACCCCTTACTGCAATTGAGGTAGAAAACATTTTTTTCTTGAACTTCGGCACATAAAGCACATCATGCAAAGTTCTTTTAACCGGTTTGCCATTTATCTCACAATTCAAATCTATGGAACCTTTTGCATTTGCCTTTACCGTTTGACCACAAGCATAAAAGATGTGACGAATAGAGATAGGTGCCATTTCCTTGAAATATACCTTATTCCAACACATATGTGATGAGCTACCATAATCCATTATCCAACCGAGATCCATCTCCCCTTCTATCATCTTGGCAAGAGCGAATAACTCCATGTCGTCGGTTTTCAAAACACTGTTCACTTCTGAATTCTTCTTCTCCATCTCCTTTTTCGGTTCCATATCTTCCGCTGAAAAAGTCACAGTTTATATCGAAGGTCGTGATAGAATTGGAGCTCTTTTCACTTTCTATCCTTTGCGGTAAACACCTGTTTCACACGCTTTTATATACAAGGGACAAGATCTAAACATATGACCATTGTTATAGCAATAGACAAATCATTCATACTGCTGAAAATTTTGATTTCCTTGAAATCCATTATCTCATTGAAACTGAGCACTATATGCTACTACTGGCTTTCCAACATTAAGTGCCAGCTGAGTTGCTTCTTCCTCTAGAATATACTCTATAGGTGTAGCTAGATTTCATAAAGACTTATCTAGCCTTTTGAGTTCTTTAGAGGGCTCTTCTATATTCACTAGGAAGCCTCCTCACTAATATCATAGCCTGGTGGTAATCGGGAAAAGATCCACCAGAGCATGCATTTTAAGCTACCAAAAGTTTGAATTATTACAATACTCTACCATGCTTCCGCCTGTATACTTATATTCCCAAATTCCCAAATCTGCCCAGCAGTTACAATCTCATGCTGTGCACTAGCTTTAGTGTACGTCTTTTTCAAAGCATTCTGGGTTTGTGATGCTTTTGTAGACTGAATGTATGACATATGGAGCTCTTTCAAAATCAGCAATTTAATGATATGAAGAGCTTGCTCATTCTTTTGATCATAAGAAGGATGAGTTTTAGCCAGAGATCCATTAACCACATGAAACAACTTAACTTGAACAAAGTAAGACTTGACAAGATCAACCCAATACAAGTATTCTCTCCCATCAAAGACCACAATTCGTGAAGGCGGGCCCGTAACCTGTTGTTTTGAGACAAGAGCATGGACTGAAGATGATTAAGCCGTAACCTGTTGTTTTGAGACAAGAGCATGGACTGAAGATGATTAAGCTGCAAATGATTAAGAGGCAGAAGTAGTCATCTCAGAATGATAACAAGCAAAAAGCTTTCACTAAAAACCGACCTGAAAAACAAGAACTTCAACAGACAATAAAACACAAAATAGAGACAAATATCTCTAAAACTCTACCACAATGTAGATAATAAAAGGAGGAACCCACACGCCAAATTTCACGGAATTCCGCATACAAATATGAGAGATATTCTTAGTCGAAGTTGACAAAAACAACATGTACAATTTTTGTCACAAAAATGTTCCTAACTCAAAAATTGTCTAAGTCCTACTTCTACAGTGAATCTATTGTTTTTGGAAAGCTTTAGTCCTCTCTATTTCTCGGTTGTGAGGGAGAGAGATGTTCAAAACTTAGTTTATTTTTGGATGAGTCTGGTTCAGTATTTGCTAGAATTAGTGTGACAGTGAAATTGGGAGTTCACAGTTTAGTCACACCACCAAGGACACGCGTCGTCTGCTGCGAGAAATGCTTCAGTTTATCCTCCGTGGACGTACGGAAATTTGGCAGGACCACGGGACTTTTTGAAGTCACATCTACAGTGCCAAATCCTCTAACCGGATGTGCGATAGCCGACGCCAACGAATACTGACGAGGCATGACTAGATCAAGATAACTTTCCGTTGTGTGAACATCGGTGTAAATATCCGGTAAAACCAAAGTTTGTTTGTAGCAAATTAGTTGATTAGTGTTGTAATGTAGTTTCAACGTATAGAAGTAAGACTTTGTGAATTTTAATTATTAGGAACAAATGATATAGAAAAATTGTAACTGTAGTTCTTATATTTTTCATCTTTGAATATCTCACAAAATCTGTGAGCAGAATTAAGTGAAAATTTGTGTGTATGTTCCTCTCTATGTCATCTACACTGTGGTAGATTTTAGGACTATTGTGTCCCTATATTGAAAGTAATCATCTTTCAAAGTTGTTGTTTTGCCATCAGTCTTTAGGGAAGCTTCCTCTCTTGATTTGTTCTACAATGACTACTGCTGCCTATCTTTCATCTTAAGTACCACCAGATGTCTTAGAACGACTGGTCACGAGCCTACCTTCACGAATTCCGGTCTTTGATGGAAGTCAATATCTGTACTGGGCAAATTTGGTTAAGTCTTACTTCAAGCAAGTGAAACTTATAGTTGTGTTAAATGGATCACTGGCAAAATTCTGATGCCAACTTTAATCAGAAAAATGACCAAGCTTTGCATTTAGTAAAACTTATGATATCAAAAGAATTGCATATGACATATATTAATGTTACAAAGGCATCAGAATTGTGGGATGCATTGAAATCTTCTTATGTTAGAGCTAGTGACCAGCATGAGATTATAACTGCTGGTCAGATCTATGAGTATAAGTACACAGGCAGTATCATGGTGGAATACACTAATCGGTTTTGAATGTTACTGTCAGAAAATGCATGTTCTGGGGGGACTTTCTCCCCTAATCATCAGGCCATGATTTTCTTAAAGAGGCTTTCTAGTGAATATAAAAGAGCCTCAGATGAAATGAAAAAATTGTCTAAACCTCTTTAGAACTTGCAAATAAATATAGAGTTTATATTAGTAGAAAAGGCTACTCAGACAGTTTTAGGATTTGGAAAACCCGCTGTAGCATTCACTGCTCAACTTCAGAGGGAAATTAGATATCAAGGGAACCAATTTAATCCTCAATTTGAGAAATGTGTTTATTTTATACTGATGGTCATTCCTTCAAATCTTGTCCTTTGTATATAAAAACTCTTGAAACAGGTATCTTCCAGAAAGGATGGAAACACCCCGGACCTCCCATTTCCCAAAAACACCCGAATAAAACAGTTGCGTTTTTAGCGGAGGATACGGAATCGAAGAAGAAAAAGTCCGAGGAAGAGACACCTGATGTGATCACTTTTCCGAAAACTGATGACAAAGAGTTCTTTGCTTTGCCAAACTCGATATGATGGAAGGAGAAATGGACCTCGGATGGATAATGGATTCCGGCAGCTCTTCACACATGTGTTGGAACAAGTCTTGCTTTAAGGAGATGTCTTCTATTCCTTTACGTCAGATCTTTTTATGCTTGTGGCTATGCCGTTGAATCAAATGCCAAAGGAAATATAGATCTGGATTGTTGATCTAAACCGCCAAAATAGCCATTCCGCAATCTCGGCGATCATGTGTGCCATTGGATCGAAATAAGCTTTGAATGCCAGCCGTCGAAAATAGATGTCCGGTAAATTTGTTTCGTGCGTGTTCACCTTCCCACTGTAATCGAATTTGTTTCTATGTTCCTTATCCGTAATTCCGTTTATTGGATTAATGAACTTTTTTATATTCAAATAGTAATCATACCCTATGTACTCTAACGGAGTTTTACGACAGACCGGGTAGAGCTGACGGCTAAGCCTCGCTCTGCCGGTCGGAGGTTCTCGCTCTGCCGGTCGAAGGTTCGAGTCCTGCCGCACTCAACCTTTTGTTAAGAGTGACTGATGTCACTCTTCAGTCCGGCCTATGGAGCTGAGGCAGCCATGGCTCCACCACCCTCCCTTTCGTTTGATGACTGCAACAAGTATGGGAAATAGTGAGAGGAGTTGGAGGCAGAATGCCTGCGCTTTTTCTTTCCTTTTACACTAAGTTATTTAGACGTAGTAAATACTTTATAAATCTATTAATTTTAACACTCCCCTTTTTTTCTAGTCTAATTTTATTTTCTCTCTTAATCCACACTTTTCCCTATAATACATTAACTAGGGAGAGGAAAAAGGTTTGGTCATCATATAAGCCACCATTTCTTCATCGGACCTATACACAAGATTCACAATTTTATTTTCAACTTTTTCCCTCACGAAACTTAACCTTATGTCCATATGCTTGGCTCTGAAATGATGTTTTGGATTGGCTACAATTGCAATGGCAGTCTGATTATCACAAAATACTTAATGTACTCCCTCCTTAATATACCCGAGTTCTTGCAATTATGACTTGACCTACATCAACTCTTTCACAGCAGAACAAGAGATCATGTACTCAGCCTTCATAGTAGACTGAGCAACCACTTTTGTTGTTTGCTGCTCCAACAGCAAGCACATTCCCCCACATATAACACATACCCAGAAGTGCATCTTTTCATAGGTGCATCCCCATAACTTGCATCACTTCATGTAGTGATGTCAGTATGCTCCCCTCCTAAATGCAACCATAACTCTCTGATTCCCACTAGATATCTCATGACTCTCTTGGCGGCCTCCTAGTCTCTCTTCCTATGATCATTGAGACTCCTACTGAGTACTCCAACTGCTGCCGCTATTTTCGTCCTGGTACGGATCATAAAGTAGATTAAACTTCCTACAACGTGCCTATTGTTGATATTTGAGTATTTTCTAGGTCTTCATAGAAAAAGAGCAAAGGCAGTCTGTCCCTAACTCCCTTCTCCAAGCCCCCACACTTGTTGTAGTCACTGAAGGCTTGATAGGGAGCTAGAGCCATGGCTGCCTAATGCTCATTACAGAAGACATGGGGTGGATTAGACATATTTACTAAAAGTAGTGACCGGACCCTGGAATTGATCCTGGTACCTGCCGTCCGCCAAATTCACATAGACGTTAGCTCTGACCGTTAGGCTAGGACACATATTACGACATATTAGATTTGGTAAATATATAAATCGTTACATGTAGATTAATTCGTTTAACGGCGAATAGATACTTAGTGCATAGATACAGTTTGAATTAGTGCGTAGTACAGTACGCGGACAGAACGGATACCGCGCATTTGTTTCGATAGCGAAACAAATACCGCGCGTCGAATTTCAGCGGCTAGGATTATAGCCGGTTTTGATCGGACGGCCGCTATAGGCGCCGCGATCACGGAAAAGGTACTTTTGGCGTTTTACGGTATTTGACACATCAGATGAAACGTGGCATGATAACATTGGATTACGGGGATTCCGGAGATTACAAGAACTTATCCTGATTTGACACGTGTCGACATTTTGGCCATGTCGTACAATGGCCGTACAGAAAGTACACCGGCACCTGTACTTTTCTGTACGACACAGTAATTTGATTGGTGCCGTACTTCAGTAGATAGAGTTTTAGAGAGGGAATAGGACTTAGAAAATTTTGGGTAGATTGCTGCCTCTCCCAGAGAGCACCTTGTATAAATGGCAAACTTTGGCCAGCCATAACTATCAATTTACTTGACCATTTTCAGTGATTCTTTTTGCTGCGGACTCAGGGGAGTCCAAGCTACACAGGGGTGTAGTCGGTCAGAGTTTTTGTCTGCCAGGGTGGCTGCATTTCTAAGGAAAAGTCAAAGAGGGTGAATGTGTCCAAATCTCATATTCTAACTTTGCATTCTGTGGTGGAACTGAGCACACAGAAAGTGTTATTTCACAGGGGTGAATCTATATTGGGGTTATGACTGTCAAGGGGTCAGTCACTTGGGTTTATATCAACTTGGAGTCGGCACTATCTAGATTAGTTTCTTTTCGATCTGCATACTCTGAGGGCCAATGGAGGTCTCAGAGTTTCACCTATAAGGGATAGACTTCATAAACTCTCTCTCTTCTGGACACATTTGATCATCTAAGATTATCACTCCTCGTACACTCCCAT
The DNA here is from genome assembly GCA_037447655.1 of Zygnema cylindricum. NCBI lineage: Eukaryota > Viridiplantae > Streptophyta > Zygnematophyceae > Zygnematales > Zygnemataceae > Zygnema > Zygnema cylindricum. Next base: position 140,295 of record JBBHKE010001280.1, on the reverse strand, counting down.
CACTTACTTTCTTCAAGTCCATGGGAGTGGTACAAGTGTTTGCCTTTTTCATTTGGAATTTCTCAAGCATATTTCCTATTGCTTCTTTTTGAGTAAGTCAGATTATCTTTTTCCCCCTATCTCTTTCCATTTGAATATTCAAAATATTTTTGGCCTCCCCTAAATCCTTTATGTCAAATCTACTTCTAAGATATTTCTTTAACTTATTGATCTTTTCGAAAGACTTACTTAACACTAGCAAATCATCAACATAGATTGCTATAAAATTGACACCATTCTCATCCTCAAACATATAGATAGAATGGTCAGATTTGATCCGGATATATCCTAGACAGGTGAGAAACTCATCTAGTTTCTTATTCCATAAGCAAGGAGCCTGCTTCAGTCCATGCAAGGTTTTTATGAGTCTGCAAACTTTGCTTACTTCTCCTTCTTCCACAAACCCCTGTGGTTGCCGCATGAAGATTTCCTCCTCTAACTCACCATTGAGGAAGGCAGTCTTAAAGTCCATCTGGTGTATTTCCATGTATTCCGCTGCTGCGAGAGTGGGGAGAATCCTTACTGATAGGAATTGAACAACTTGAGAATAAGTCTCCTCATAGTCAATCCCCTCTTTTGAGTGAACCCCTTTGCTATCAACCGAGCCTTATATCTTTCAATGATATTATTTGGGTTTAGTTTTAGTTTAAGCACTCATTTTCATCCGATAGGTTTTCTACCCGGAGGACAATCCACTAGTTCTTAAGTATTTGCTTCCATGATGGAGGCCATCTCATCATTTATGGCTCTAACCCATCTGTCTTTTTCCGGACTGTTCACTGCCTCCAAGTATGACTGAGGCTCATCAAGGTGAGACAGCATAGTTACCTTATGAGCGGTCTATTTTTCCTAGATCTTTTTGCTGCTTCTCCGTCCTCCCTTGAAATCGGAAGCTGGAAAGGAGCGAAGTCTCGGATTTCTTCTTACTGTCTCATCGACTCCCCTATCTATGGAGGTCGGCTCTGGTTCCTCCTCTTGTGTCTCCTCAGAGGACATAAAAGTGTGTGGAGCTTCCGGTATATCTCCCCTATCTTAGATCTCCATTGAATCTGCGATCACTGTTTCACTCATATCCTTTTCAGCAAAGACCGAGTCCTCCTCACTCTCAGACTCAAAACTGATTTTTATCTTCTTAGTTTATTTGAAGGGATCAAATGACTTCCTTTCTTCCATGAAAACAAGGTGCTTTACCAAAATGATGTCTTGTCTTGCTAAGTTATAGACCCTATATTCTTTGACATCCTCATCATATCCCACAAAATATCACGGTTTCCTTTCAGCATCTATTTTCTAGTTCTTCCTATATGTGTTAAGATTGTAAACTTGACTCCCGAATACTTTTAGGTGAGAAATATATGGTTTCCTTCCATCCCATCTATCATAATGTGTCATTCCTTTCATGACTGAGGTAAAGACTCGATTTTTAATGTAGTTAGCGTAGTTCATGGCCTCAACCCTAAACCATTTTCCTATCCTCTTGTCGGCCAACATACAATATATGCTATCTCCTAAAGTCTGGTTCAACCTCTCAGCTACCCCATTTAGTTTTGGATTATAAGATACAATTTTCTGATGCTAAACTCCCTCATCCCTCAGGTATTCCTCAAAGTGGTTAGAGGTATATTCTCCCCCAATATCACTTCTTATTCTCTTATTGGGGGTTTCGTGCAACTTCTCAATCTAGGCTTAATATTCTATGAAATAAGTTGGTGTTTTAGACTTTGTTTTTAGGAAGTAGACTCTAGAGTATATGGACCAGTCATCAGTAATTGGCATCATGAACCTCTTACCTCCTATTGAAGGTAGTTTACTGGTCCTCAAATATCTTTGTGGACTTTCTCACAACTATATGTTGCAGTTTTGGGAAAGGGAAGTCTGTGAGCCTTACCTTAGGCACAGCCACTACAATCATCCACCATTTCATTATCCCCAAACCAAATGCCTTCTACTACACCAAGCTTCTTCATTTCCCTCAGCCTATCAAAGTGCACATGCCCCAACATCTTATGCTAAATCATCAAGTTTGGTCACCATTATAGCATGCATTCTTATTTTCATTACTCAGGTTAAGCCTAAACATTCCTACGCTGCCCTTGTTTGTTGTGAAGTAGACTTCATCCCTATACTTAGCTGTAAAGACTCCCTTTCTAGTGAAGGTATCAAGCTCCTTATCATCTAACACAAAAGTAGAGACAAGATTTATGCTCAGTTGAGGAATGTAGAGTACATATGAAAAAGTAAGTATGAAAGTCTTACCCTTCACTAAGACTTTTAAATCTACCGATACAACTAGATCTGTAGTAACTTCTTGCAATTCTGTGTCCCCCATTTGGACCAAAAATTGAGGAAGCCTCTAGATAGTTTTTGACTAACCCGCTTTCAACGAGAGCAACCGCCACCCTAGCAGATAAATAGATAATCTGATTGCACCCCTGTGCAGTCTAAACTCTGCGGAGTCCACAGCAAAAAGAATCACTGAAAACGCCCAACAAGGTGATTAATTATCAAGTGGCAAAGATGCCAATATTTATACAAGCTTGTTGGGAGAGAGGCGGCTACCTCCTCAATCCTCTAAGTTCTTAACCCCTCTCTCAACCCCTATCCACTGATGTACGAACCAATTAGAAGACTGTTCAGTACAGACTGGTACTACGGCCGATGTACTTTCTGTACGGCTGGTGTACGACAACGCCATGGAGGGGACGTCTGTCTCTTTCGCACTTGTCCTTATGCTCCCCGGGATTCTCGCTTCCCAATGATATCTTGCCACGTGTCGACAGGTCATGTCACATCCGAAAACCGCCAAGACGGCCATTCCGGGATTCTGGCGATGATAGAAGCCGTCGGATCTAAACCGGCTTTTAATGTTCGCCGTTGAAAATAACAAATGTCCGATACATTTGTTTCGTGCGCACTAAAACCCAATTAGTTCCTATGTCCTTAATTTTGGTATTCCGTTAATCGGATTAATTATATAGTTAATGTATAAATAGCTATCGAACCCTATGTATCCTAACGGACTACTACGACAGACTGGTAAGGGTTGACGGCTATGCCTCGCCCTACCGGTCGGAGGTTTGAGTCCTGTCGGACTCAACCTTTTTGGTTGAGAGTGACTTAGGTCACTCTTAAGCCCTGCCTATGGAGCTAAGGCAGCCATGGATCCACCGCTCTCTCTCTCCTTCAGCGACTACAACAAGTATGGGGCAGCATCATCAGGCAATCCTATGTATCCCAAGCTATCGATAAATATGTAATTGATATATTAATTAGGCTAATTGCCTTATGGTTTTAATTCCTGTATCCTTGATTAACCCAAAATCACGCGTGCTTTGTTTACATAGCCTGTAAACAATAAAAGTTGCCGCTTGTAATTTTCGGCCAAATCTAGGCTGCCGAAGATAGTAGCGGTC
>JBBHKE010001280.1:0-136833 GCA_037447655.1 Zygnema cylindricum | reverse complement strand
TAGGGTCAGATCATGATTATAGTAATGTTATTCGATGGTCGTTTGATTAGTCTCTGTGAGAAAAAGAAACGGGAGCTCGATAAGGCGAAACCACTATTTGTGTAATAGTCTGTATGAAGTGATTAATCTTAATAATTTTAATTTGGTCTTAATTTAGTCTTACACAGTTATTATATGTGCTACTGTCAAGTACAAGTTGAACTCGTTCGTCCACACTTTCCTTTCTCCTTGGTCGTCCTGCTTGAATGGAAGGTCGGTTGTGTTCAAGTCTACTTAACTCTGCAATGTCATGTGTATGAACGCATATGTTATTAGGTGGATACTGGATACGGTCGAATTTTCTTGATCAAACATGTACGCATCCCGCGAAAGTATGAGCCCTACGCATGTACAAACTAGTTCTTTTAAGCTGGCATAGGTCATAGGTGGATTATTGTATACGCAAGTATGTGTACTGTAACGTCTCAATTCATCTGAACTTGTGTTGGCTGGAAGGTAAGTTCGTCCTGCTGGTTCCTCTTTCCTTTCACACCTGCTTGCTCAAGTTGAACATGAACTGTCATCGTGTATATTATTGACACATTCTGATTTAATTCTGGTTTAATTTTAATAATTCTAATTAGTGAAGTATGTCTGATAATGTGTTTATCACCAAAGCGGAATAGCTCGAGGGCAAAGAAAAAGAGTGTCTCTGATTAGTTTGCTGGTAGCTTATTGTAATGATATTAGTACTAGACTGGGATGCTCCATATGGGGATCGTTTTGCTGAAAGTACAGATTGGAATGATGTGACGCTGTGGGAATTGACACGTTGTCTATTTGTGTTCCTCTGGCTCATAGAAATGACGAATCAATGGAAGTTGCTAGAGAGTCCCGACAAAGCAACTCCTGAAAAGCTTTGTAGATGTCTGAGAATGGCTCGTATGTGGAATGTGTTGATGTTCAGTAATTGTGTTGACTGTGGCTATCTGCACCATTATGCTTAGAACTCTTGTGACCCTAAATTCTGCTGAACTCCAATCTTTAAGACTAGTTATTCATTGTTGTCCATCGTTTTTGTTCAGCATAGTTAGATGGACACTATCGGAATTATGATGGTTTGCAATTGTGTTTCCGAGATGATTTGTAGAGCTAGTATATCTAGATGCACTCTATTATCTAATTATTGGTTGCTATCTAGAAGCATGAAGAGTGTAATGTCTGTTCTGAAGGATTACTTGGTGGATAATGGGCTTCTATTATGACGAGGACAGTGGACTTCTATAAGAGGTATTATTTTCCTCTATTCATGCCCCACAATATTGTTTTGATCGTCTGATTAATTTTCTACAAGGGTGTTTAACGAATTACAAGCCTAAAATGAAACTGAAACTGGTTCTTCCCTTCGCTTTCCAATCATTTCATTTCCCTGTTGCTCTTTTTAGTGTTTGCAATTAAGCCATACGAATATGATATTACAAACTTGTTGTTACGTGACAGCTTTTTCCCTCACAAAGCTCAATCTTAAGTCCATATGCTTAGCTTTGAAATGATGTTTTGGATTGGCTGCAATTGCAAATGCAGCCTGATTATCACAAAATACTTCATGCACTCCTTTATTCATGTACCCCAATTCTTGCAATAAGGACTTCACCCACATCAGCTCTTTCACAGCAGAACAAGAGGCCATGTACTCAGCCTCCATAGTGGACTGAGCAACAACCTTTTGTTGCTTGCTGCTCCAACAGCAAACACCTTCCCCCACATACAGTACATACCCTGAAGTGCATCTTCTCATAGGTGCATCCCCATAACTGGCATCACTCCAAGTAGTGATGTCAGTGTGCTCCCCTCCCAAATGCAACCATAAATCCCTAGTTTCCACTAGATATCTCATTACTCTCTTGGCTGCCTCCCAGTCTCTCTTTCTAGGATAATTAAGACTCCAACTGAGGACTTCAACTGTTGCAGCTATGTCAAGCTTGGTACAATTCATAAAGTAAATCAAACCGCGTTAGATTGACATTGTATTACTCGATGGTGCGCGTCGTACATTTGGTGACGTTGTTTTGGCGAACCCTACCTCGGATACAGTCGTCCAATCAGCTCGACATATGGGTGTGGCCGCCCGTGATGTGACTAGGAAGAAGGAGCGTGATTATGCCCATCGCGGTGCTATGGACTGCTTCATTCCGATAGCGGTCAAGATATTTGGTTGTTTGGGTGTGTCTTTGAACGAGTTCCTCCGTGCTTGTGGTCGACGCTCGGGGACCCTGGGAGCTCTTCTGTTTCAGTACTTCTTTTTATTGTCAATGTTTACTGTTTTAGTACGTACTTCTTTTTATCGTCAACATTTATCTGTGGCCATACAATGACTGCAGGCTTCTATCCTCCTTGGATCATCTATTGCAGCTATGGATCGTCGACGTTGGCCACAACAAGTGCAGGCTTCAATCCTCCTTGGTTCTTCTATTGCAACTATGGTTCGTCGACGTGTCTCGGAACTCTATCGTCGTGCTCCTCTTGGATTTTGGGACTTACGTGGTTGCTTTTCTTAGAATTTTAGTTATGTTGGGGTTTTGTTGATATATGTTGGATCTTTCTTTCGATGTTTCCTTTGTTGGTTTTTGCTTCTTTGGGTGTTTGGGTTACCTGCCTTTTCGTATTTTTGTTACTTTTGCCTTGCTTATCATTTTTGTTTCTTCTCCCCACATGCAGTTTTTCAGTTTTTGCAATGCTACTTTCTTTTGTTCCCATGGACTTAGATGGTTTACCATCGCGCTTTTTAATATAGTCAACCAATTACACTTAAATAATGTTGTAATTACACTTAAACTCTATTTTCTGAATTTTTGGCCAAAAAAAGTCACGACCGAATTAGTGTTATCAACACTAATAACAATGCGCTATGTAGCAACGACATCCTAAAGTTCAAATGGAAAGGATTATTTTAATTTAGACGCCATGTTTCCAAATACATCCACTATATGTCAAAAAAGTTGTCCCATGTCACAACTCATAACTATGGTTAAATGAAACATTCTCCATGTAAATGTTGACTTTTTACATGCACATATTATAGAAGTAGACCAATCGTTCCAAAACAAGCCCCTATAATTGTGTACTATTGGAGTGAGAAGATCTCATAGCAGTGTGAGGAAAAAGCAATTTTGTCTTTTTACTAATTGGATACAACATTCAAGGCCAGTTTGTTAAATTGCTTGACGATGTTGAGTAAATAATCATTTCTTTTATAAAGATTTGTTGTCATATTTCATATTATTCCTACTCTTTATTTAAAACGGCTCACTCCTCTCCCTCTCTCTCACTCTCTTTGCCTCCCTCGCTCTCTCTCGTCCACTATCTCTCGCTCTCTGCCTCTCTCCCTCTGTTTCCCTCTCTCTCCATCTTTAACCCTCTATTTCCCACTCTCTCTGCCTCTTTTCCTCCCTATCTCTAAAGAAAGTTGACCACACATTTGACTTCATGTCCATCATAACAACATCAAAGTTTTAAACGCAAAAATCCAAATTTCACAAGTTACTTATGTCTTTATCATCTATACTATCACTAATTTTGTATACTAATTTTGTATACTAATTTTGTATCTATACTACCAGGTACTGTATCTGTTAACTGAACAAACTAAGAAACCACCTCCGATAGTTGAACTAGTTCTCCTGGTTTATATAACAAAATCATTTTTTTTAAGATGGGAAAGCACATTCCTCAAATTATTAACAAATGTTTCGAAGTCAGAAGCTTAAACTAGGAAAAACTGTTCAAGTCAGAGGGATTCCAAGGGTTGATTATCAATTAGGGTTTTTCATATCTGAAATGGACAAAATGAATGGAAATGGAATGGAACTGAGAAGGGAGGGGGGGGGGAGGGAGATGGGAGGAGGAGGGGAGAGGGAGGGGGGAGAGGGAGGGAGAGGGAGAGGGATTGGGAGGAGGGAGACCCAGAATGCCTTAATCAAGGGAGGATGGACAGCCGAGGAACATGGAATGGAATGAATGGAAGGAAATATAAATGGAGGAATGCAACATGGAATGGAATAAAACCGGAAATGGAAATGGAGCAGGGAATAAGAGGAATGGAGATAACGGAAGAAAGGAAATGCAAGATCGGTTTATAAGAGGAGAGGAATCAAGTTTGATCAGTACATGGCCATGAAGATCTCGCGATTATTTTCCTCATTCAAAATACTTTGAGAAGCAATTCTCAACCAAAGATAGGAAAAACTTGTCATTACAAAAAAGTGTAACGATGTGCAGTTTCCCCCTTCCCTTTTTTGTTAAGATATTTATGGCTTATAGTTTTCCTAAAAAGAACGTGATTCAGGTCTAAACATTATGTAAAGGAAAGAAAAAGAAACGTAGAAGTTTGAAGTTACTGACATAGAAGTAACCACAGTCAAAATTCGACGGAAACAAGCCTCAATCCTCGTAGACAAAGAGTGTAAAATGGCGTTAAGTCCCAGAATCTAAGAGGAGCACGACGAGGGAGTTCCAAAGACGCGTTGACGATCCATAGTTGCAATAGACGATCCAAAGAGAATAGAAGCTTGCACTCGTTGTGGCCAATGTTGATGATCCATAGCTGCAATAGACAATCCAAGGAGGATAGAAGCCTGCACCCATTATATGGCCACAGATAAATGTTGACGATAAAAAGAAGTAAGTACTGAAACAGTAAACGTTGACGATAAAAAGAAGTAGTACTGAAACACAAGGGCTCCCAGGTTCCTGCCGCTCGGACGAGGGCTGAGCGCCGACCACAAGTACAGAGGAACTCGTCCAAAGCCACACCCAAACAACCAAATATCTTGACCGCCATCAGAATGAAGTAGTCCATAGCATCGCGATGGGCATAATCACGCTCCTTCCTCCTAGTCGCATCACGGGCGGCCACACCCGTATGTCGAGCTGATTGGACGATTGTATTCGAGGTAGGGTTCGCCAAAACAACATCACCAAATGTACGACGCGCACCATCGAGTAATACAATGTCAATCTGACGCGAAGGAATAATGTGGGAAACCTCCTGGCGAACAATACACCCCCCCTCGAAAGCCATAGTAGTAATGGTGTCTCGAATCGTGTCGTGCGCCTGAGTCAACTCGCCCCTGTGGGAGCAACGAAGAAAATGGACGTCATCGGGCTCGAGAACGTGGTCACATGAGCAAACAAGAGAGCCAAACAAAGGTGGGTGAGGGACGCCAAGCTGGAACCTGAGGGCCGTGGTGAACTACGTCGGGGTGAATTAGAGGGTATATAAGATAGGTATATCCAATAGCTAAGCCCCAGAACCAGGTCTGCCACAAGAAACAAAGCGTGCACGTGAAGAATTGGAATAAAGCGCCTCGAGAAGCTCGGTCTTAACAACGACGACAACCTCATCAGAAATGGATTCTTGAACACGCGCAACTGATGTCGTAACAATAGTGGAGAGAACCGCCATGTCCGCGATAACAGCCGGAGGAAGAGAACAAGATGCATCCAGAAGGGACAGCTGGAAGGCAAGCACACCGTCCGAAACTCCGGGAACAACGGTAGCAAGAATTGGAGTGTCCCCAACCATAAAACGAAAGACAATAATGGAGGCAACAAGGCACAAATTTCCCAAATGGGCACCAAGAGCAATAGGGGCCGTCAAAAGTAAACCCAAACCAGACAGGAAGAGAGGTTTGGATGCCGGCTGTGGGCCCAGGCACGCGATCAAAAGCCCCACGGCTTAACAAAGTGTGAAGGACGTCCATGAGGCAATCTTTAAATGTAGAAAGGGAGGACACAAAAGTAGGAGTGGAAGGGGAAGTGCGATTAAGGTAGGAGGGGCGATGGGGGAAACGCCGTGTCAAAAGAGCAAAAGCCACTTGGGGATTAGAAAGGTTGAGAAGGTCTTTGCAAATAACGCCACTTTACCTTTCTAAGCACATATCTCCCTCCCAAAAAACACAACATGCAGACTAGTAAACTTTGAGCTGCCCCAAAACTGGAAAATAATCATCAGAAGTGAAATTTTTTGAACCAGATTTTCTAGTCCTGTTAAGTCTCTTCTAGTTCACTTAAGAGATGATAGCTAAAGGAAGTAAAAGAAGTCAGCAATAACCAACTTTTATGAAACGTGATGTGACGTGACATGGCATGATAGATGACGTCAAATTGTCTCAGGGAATTGTATCTTTCTTCAACTCATCTCAGTCTCAACTAACAATTTTTGAATTCCTCCAAAAAACTTCCTCTCCCAAAATGGTTCGGAAACATCTGAATGGTCAATAACATATGTTTTGCTGACACAGGCCAATACACTTTCTTTAAACTTCTGTACTCACTGCATGCTAAAAGAGCGGCGGAATTTGAGCTGTATAATGACCTTGTTCAAAACTACCTTCTTTTGTGATGTCAAAAAGGGTTGCTTTGGAGGCTGCTACCTCCTCCCCTATAATGACCTGCCCTCACCCTCCAACTCTATAATTTTCAAAAGCTCTCGCATTAATTCTATACAAGACTCATGATCGAAATTGCCACATGCATGATAATCGAGCGTAAGTAGTAAGAATGAATTCCCACAAAAAAAAAAAGGCGTAAAACAAGTTGAAGGATAGGAAGCGGGACTTTTCCAGATTGAGCTGCGGTTGCAGGGCAATTTCCGTGTGACATGTGATGATGTCTGACATCCCATGATGCGAAAAAGGCAGTAATACTGCCTCTATACTTTCCTCCAACTCTTTTCGCTGCTGCATAAATTATTAGCTCGGAAGCTTCTGAAATCATTCAATTTTCGGCAATAAGTAAAGCAACAGTTAGATTATGAGCTGTGGGCCTTTTAAGAGATGCAGCGAATAATGTCACGCGGGAATTAAAAGATAGGGTTCTTGTAAAGCAAGACAAACATTAATAAAAAATGATGTAACCATTTTAATGCGTTCTTACATACCAGATAGGCACATTAGCAAAGGAATAACATTCAGTAAACACACCTTATTAAAAAAACGACAGTGTCAGGGGCTGCAATGTTACACAGAATCTTCCCATAGCAATCCTGGAGACGGATTGATGCCCAATTGTTTCTCTAATTTGTGGAACTAATAGACGGAATTTACAAACAGGCGACGGAAATCATTGTCTTGTTCATGATGTCTAATTGTCTACTCAAAAACTATGGGCGAAGTGGCAAAGAAACTTAACTTCATCGCTTGCCCGTTCTTTTGCTGTTTCAATTATTCTTCGCGCGCCATCTAATTTTGTTTTCCTTTAGAGCTTCTTCTCTTTTCCTGTCCCTCTCTCCACTGTCCCTCTCTCCACTATGACAGGAGAGACTATCGCCCTCCTCGTCTCTCCTCCCTCTTCCACTGCATTCTCTCCTTCTTCTGACAGAGCCTGCTTTCTTGACACGTGTCAGGGATTGAATACATTTGTTTCCGGAAACTGTGGCTTCTCTGAAAGGAACAGCCATCTCTCACCCATCCGAAGATCTGTAATCTCTTTCAACGGCCGTCCGGATCTTAATTATTTCACACGTGTGAGAAAGTCATCCAGATGGCTTTTAGAAGCTGCGGAGATAAAAAAATCCGAAACTGTGAATGCCTTACAGGAACAAGAGTTGGAGAGGGAGAGTGACGCCCTTAGGGCTGACGTAGAATCCGTGGGCCATAATAGCAGGAGAGTGAGTGCCAGAATTAGAATCGATACTCCGCTGGAAGCAGTCTGGGCTGTGTTGACAGATTATTCAAATTTGGCGGAATACATTCCAAGTCTGGCAGTTAATGAGATTTTGGAGAGACGACCTAACGGAGCTCTTTTACTGCAGGTGAGTTCTGGTAAAAAGAGAGAAATTCTTAGGTTTTTTTATTAAGTCTTTGTTCTATTTATTTTTTATCTTCATTCGGTTTTGTATTCTTGTTTTCTTGGTCAGGTATCATGTCAAATAGTTTTCTTGAAATGATGAAATTTTGTGGAAAAAGTGACATTTAGATGTTTGTTCTTTTGTTTTTTTTTTTTTCTAACTATTTTAGCATGTCGACTGTGTACGCTTAGCTGGTTGAATGCAGTTTTTTGTAGGTGTTTTTTTTTAATCTGGAGACAGAACTATCATTTTTCACGTCTTGAAAGTATATTTTATTTTTCATTTATTCTATCTATTGTGAGATACTCGGTGTAGTAATTCTCAAATTCACTTTGTTTACAATTATCCACTTTGATATGTTCACTCCCTGTCAGGGCACATTTGACACACCTTTATCTCTGCCCTTCGTTTTTCCTTTTAAACTCTAAACTAGTTAATTTTTTCTTGTCCTTTATGGATGAAAGCACTAGTAGGAGTACATAGCTTTCCAGTACCGTCGAATATTTAGTAGTTGCTACTTTTTAAGTTAATTAAAACTAACTGGTACTTTTTAGGATTTTTTTTATTTTTTTTTAATCCGTAGAAGGGCAAAATTTGAACCTGGTCGCCATCTTAATGCCTATGTCTTTGACGTTCCTATGCCTATGAAACAAACATATTAAGCTTGGGATCCTCTCATAAGAATAAGTCGAAAGCGTAATAATTTATATGTAAACTCATTTTTTGTGACTATGGCAGTGTGTGAAACAGGAGTTTTGCAAAGGTCTTGGTATACTGTTAGAATAAAATGTTAACCATATACAAGTCTGTATATGTTTGTGTTTTTTTATTTTTTTGAATCATAACACGAATGAGCTGTCACAACAATCGGATGGTCTCTAATCTTAGTCTCCTCGTCTATTAATAAAAAGCAATAATAAGTTCGATAAACAAACATGGCAAATGTAAATTTATTGAATTTCACTGTCATCAAATTACATATTATCACAAATTGTTGAGATACCTTAGGATTCAAGAGTATCAAATTTAAACTGCAAATATCCTTTTTTATAGCAAAAAATTGTGATATTTTGTATAGCAGGAATTTAGCATGGATATCCGACAGAAAAGTATTGAATGAACACCATATAAATGATTATGGTTTGATGCTGTTAATTACTGGAGAAAACTCAATTTGACTAGTATGACTTTCTCTAGATTTCTCATAAAAATTTGGCATATACTCATCAAAACTATCTGATCTTTGTATGGCAGACATTATAGCCACTCAAAACTGATCAGAAAAAAAAAATCAAAAAATCAAATTAAATCAGATCTCTTTGCACTCCATTATAAGATAGTTTTTGAAGCACATTACATGTAAGCTTCACAGTATGCCAGTACCACCATTAGTGTGGTCCCACTATTTACAACTTACGTCTTTGTAATAGTTGGACTTTCGGAGATTATTTTATATAAAAATATTTTCAAGGAATGCATCCAATTTGGAAAACACTTTACCAAAACTAGTGTTGGTTGAAAATGATAAAACCACTAGACACAACTTACAGTAACAATGGTGAATGGTATATTGACGCTTTGGTTTTACTCGAAAGCATAAAGGCTTTTGAGTAAATAAGATATTTATGCACTCATTCCTCCAGTTTGACCTTACACGCTTTTTTCCTTTTTCTTGCTCCCCTTTTTCACCCTCCCTCCATTCTTTCTTGTCTCCTTGTAATTTTATTTCGTGGAAAATCAAGTTGGATTGCCCTTTTTTCACAAATATGATTGTTGTTTCCCTTCAAATATAAACTTCAAAAACAGCCTATAAACTTTGGACTTGATCCCGAAACCACCCATTTAATCATCACATATTCCTCTTTATGAAATAAGAGTGAAACTCTTGTTGAACGTGATTTTATGTTTCCTAATGTATTGTATAAGCTATACTACGTCTGTTTCATCATTAAATTGTCAACCTTTAAAGTGACCTAGACTAAATTGTGTTTTTAATTTCCGACTTAAGGATATGTCGAAAAGTGAAAATCAAAAGAACTCAGGAACATAGAGATTACCAAATGACAACACAAGCTAAGAAAGATACTATTAATGATAAGACTACTTGCTTTTCAAGTCTGTTCTTGAAAGTGAACCATTCCATGCATTCCATGGTCTGAAAACTCAGCAAACAATGTACTATTATGTACTATCATGTGCTATTGGGCTAAGCCATGTAACTAGGGTTGAAATGTACTAAAAGAAAAAAAAAAATTTATATAAATGGTTTTAATATTTGAGTAGTTTTTTGTTCTTTGATTTTTTAGAACAACAACGTAACAACATAACTGATTCTGAACATAACTGATTCGGCGAAATCCAGTAGCACGGTAGGATGAAAGACTCATAAGATCATCTTTTCACTTAGAAGATTGAAGTAATTGCTTTTTATTTTCTTGTGGCAGATTGGTCAGCAGAATCTGGGACTTGGGATTAAGTTTAAGGCAAAGGCAGTGGTGGAAGTAGAGGAGGTGCCACTAAGAGAGAGGCCAGAAGGGAGGGAGAGAGTGATCATGTTTAACATGGTGGAGGGAGACTTTAAGCGCTTCCAAGGAACCTGGCAGATGCAGCAGATCCGCTGAAAAAGATCATGCGCAACATCGTCGATCAGATCAAAATCAGCGATCAGGAACGTCGGATCAATCAACCGGCGGCAAAATCATCGATCGAGATCAAATCGGATCAGATTTTGGATGATAGGATATTTTCCAGATATGGAGCCTTGGGATACTTGATGTAATGCAGAAAAAATTTCGCTAGGCAAAACTTGATTTTTTCAACAGTTAATGTTTTCAACACTTGGCAGTTTGGTCCACATTAATATACACTGTCAAATGAACATTAACCAGTCGCAGAAGTTTGAAACCCACACATACGGTAATTGATTTAGAAAACTCCACATTTTCTCGTTGTAGTATTAATGTTTTTTTTACCACATGTATATGCCTTGTGCTCTCCTCTCTAACAAATTTGCCCGCTGTAATTAGTCTAGACGGACCAAAAGCATGAAAGAAAATAGTGTCATCAGTTATAACAAAGGTTATGTACTGTGCTAACATTCTTTTTGTCCACATGTATTTAAAAAACGTACGGTACAAATTACGTGTTCCTTTTATTACGACAAACAAATTTATTAACTGTTTCTGCTAATCATCGCACATTAGTCCGGTTCCACTACAGGTCGAGACGGTAACTCAAACCAGAACGGACTTCACATAGAAAGGCCCTAAAATTTGTAAACTTTTAGTTCTGCCACGGTGGCGAGGGTTGTCAGTTCGTGCTACATACTGTACTTTTAAAGTCAATAGTATGTATTTAGTACGTAAAGCACGAAAGTATCTTTGTTTTAGGCCATTAATGCTAAATAGTGTGTACATAAAAGATGGGCATATGTGAAGATACCTGTTGGAGATGGAGATACATTTCAGTATTTTGTAACTACTACTAGCCCATATTAATTATTGTGCTGGTGTCAAAAACTGGATACTTGAAGATAGGGTGGTCTAAGTGCTAGGTCTTGTAACTGGAGGTGGTATCTTATAATTCTTTTCTTTAATGGATTGAAAAATAGGAATTTAAATTTTCCTCGTCTGACTTATCTTATACTGAAGTTTAGTTGAGATTGAACTGCACTTTTTACCTTGCGATTGGGTGGGAACTACGGTAAATGTAACTTTCACTGAAATATATACGGAAATGAATAATGGCACAATAAAGTTAAGCCATGCAAGGATGTCTGATAGATATTCTTTATATGAACCTAATTATTAAAATTTTATTGCAGGATTTTATATCATTTTAAAACATATGGGGCTCCCTTTTTTCTAATAAGACAGCAATGTCTAGAGATTTTATGCTAGGAAAAGTATACTTTTTTCTGACAAAAATATAAAAATCCTGGCGAAAAAGTGTTTTCGTACTTTTTTGGAAATAGCTACAAAAGTTCAACTGTGTTTTTATGTTACACATGCCATTTTTTGTGGCTCAAGGATTCAGTTTGTCACATGTATTATTGTAGGTAATATTCTAAATAGCCTTCTTATACAAAACAGTGTGGGTGCCCATGGAAATTTTGAACTCAACACTCATTATTGAGTACGGTTATTGAAGATGGTAAAATTCCTTTATTAAATGGCGGTGAGTGGAGGTAATTGGACAACTAGTGACAGAAACTCACTTGTTTTTTTCTTCT
This sequence comes from Zygnema cylindricum, assembly GCA_037447655.1. NCBI lineage: Eukaryota > Viridiplantae > Streptophyta > Zygnematophyceae > Zygnematales > Zygnemataceae > Zygnema > Zygnema cylindricum. Next base: position 124,774 of record JBBHKE010001280.1, on the reverse strand, counting down.
TCTCTGGAAATGCAGGGCAACTTAGAAGGATCTACAGGAAATATAGTTCAGACATTTTTGTCTTATTCAGTTGAAGTGACACCGCAAGGCTGGCTTCCGGTAGCAGTTGTGGAAGGTATTATTTCAAAAGAAATTTGCACAAACCTTTTTTGTGTGAGAAAACAGGCTGAGTATATCCATAAAAGTATGGGGAGGTCGAATATTTTATGAATGGAATGACACCTTACAGACAGCAGGAACGACAGTTTACCCTCTTTGTAGGAATTTTTGAGTCTCGGCAGAAGAATGACATTAGGTTGTACACTATTGACTTGTTTTGAGTTGTTTTTTTGCACATTTTTGTGGCATCGGTGGACTCTTGTAATCCACTGTCGCCAAATTTTGCAGACATATCTTTTGTGTTGAAGCCAATTTGGTTCTAGCCCTAGTCATTTTTTGTAGATGGTCCTTATTGGCTTGAATGACACGGTGACATTTGAAAGACTGGAACATGTCGGAGAAATTTGGTCTGTTCAAAGAACAGAAATGGAAAGAAGGATGAGGGGAGGGAGTGAAGGAGCTAGCACAACAGTTGAAGCCAAAATAGCATTCTAAAGATCAGACTGGAAAAATACTATTATATTGTACATGTCATGTTTATATATCCATTCACAGTGTTTCAGAAAAATTGTTCGATTGCATAATACGGTTTATTGCTGTGAGTTTTTTTCCCTGCTGACTTGTGCCAAATTCTTATGTCTACAGACTGAACAGGAAATTTTATTTTCTTTGTGCTTGTCATGTCTATACATGTATCCACAATGTTTTGGAAAATTTGTTGCAATTGCATGTCATAATATGGCTTCTTGCTGTAGATTTTTTTTTTTAATGACTTGTATCAAAATTTTACATCTGCAGATTGTACAGGTCAGGGCAATAATTTCAAATCCTCAAGAAATCAGCCTATAAACCTGTCTTTTAGTGTAATACGTTTTATAGCCATGTGTGGAAGAGGCAATTTTGGCTTGTACAAATTCATGGGACGCAGCCAGTTTTCTTGAACCGCTTTATGTAACTGCACTGTCGGTATGCTTTCATTAAGATTTCGTTGTCAACTTTCACAGGTGCATGCTCTCGGTTTATTTATAAAACCATACTTGTACCTTGAATTTTAGATAACAACACATTTGATTTTTACATCCATCATAAATAATAATGGGCAGTAATAACCAAATTTCACAATTGCCTTTTGCTTTCATCTGCTACACTACGATCAACCCCACAAAAGAAAGCATCACTCTGGATAGTTTTACTAGTTTTCGCGTAACTACCAAAGCCACGACAAAACCCCATGTTGAAAGCCATACACTTGTGTCCGTGGCTTCAACCCAAAAAAAACAAAATCCCTGTTCAATATTTATATTCTACAAAACTATCATTGTATCAAAATGGAGTCCGGCTGCGATAAGCAGGAGAGGTTATCACCGACAGAACTTGTACGAGGGCAGCAGTTGATGTCAAAGCCACACTCAGGGCCTCTGGTGGACAACCTGGTCGAACCATATCTCTTACCTGCGATTAAAGACATCCAAAAAGGGGTTAGCTTAGAAAATATATACAGTCTACATCAACCAATCAGTTACGAAACTTCGAGCAAATTAACAGCAGTTGGTCAGTTAAAAGGAAACATCCTATCGCAAAATATTACAAAGCTGAGTTACAACCCATCTATTAGATTCAAAGGACATCTTTCTACTGCAAACTAGTATTCTCAACTTTTCATTACACCCACCTGGACAAGTCCCTGCCTTAGTTTTTCAATTCTTCCGAGGTAATCATGTTCCTCCTCTTGCAATGTTATTGTTCGCATGTCACCAGCAGGTCCAATGAACTGTAACGGGCCCGGGTTCCGATAAAAGTCTTTCCGGATCCACATGGAAGCCCTTTCCAAAAACAACCTGCAGTGATTATTTCCTTCTCGTGAGATGCTCTGATCAATATCTTCTTCACTTTCTTCTCATCCAACAGACACTCTGAGATTGTGATTTTTTTTCAAGGGGTTCATAAAACCTTGAGGGTGTTTAATCGAAAAGGCATTTTTTCCCTAACTATCTTCCTTCTCATCCACAACTCGACAATTTTGTTATCAAGCGAATCTTACAACCTTCTAAGGTGTTTTTACTTAAGGGGTAGCAGTGGAGGAATGGAGTCCAAATGTGAGTTACACAAAAAAAAAAACAAAAAAAGTGAGTTATTCGTATGGAGTTCCTCACGAGCTACTCGTAAGTGAATAACTTACTTGTACGGTTTCCCCTTGAGGTCAACCATTGCTGGATGCACAAGGGGCTTTCCAATTTCGGAAACTCCAGGACCCCGTAACCATCTCTTAACAGCCATTAGTGCCTGTAAACCACCATATGACAACAACTTGAGAACAACAAAACAGAAAAAACTGAAGCCAATCAAAAACCTGCTAAAAAATGAAGTCAGAGAGATTCCAAATAAAGCATGGATGTTTTCTTGAGATTCGTACCCGAATGCATGAAAAAGTGGTCTTTGCGGAGAAAGTATAGAGTGTGCTTACCGTAATTGGTACTCCTCCACACTGCCAGAGGACAGGCTCCTCCTTCAGGTTTGAGACAGTTGCCAAGTAACCAGTGAGATCTGCTGCAAGAAGGCGGCTTGCCACGTGGCCCAAAGTCTATGCCCCAAACACATAAGTTGGGATAAGGAAATATAAGTTAGGATAACAGAACGTAAGTTGGGATAAGAGAACAATATTTGGGACAAGAAATGGCAAGATATTTTCTCCGAGGGAGGAAAAGCAAGTTGATCGGTACCATGGCCATGAAGATCTTGCATTTCTTTGCGCCATTCAAAATCTTGTGTGTTCTCTTCAGAATAAACGACAAACTTGTTTGCAAAAGTTGTTATAAGATGCAAGTTCCTTTTCCCCCTTTTGTTTTGCATATTTATGGCTTGTAGTTTTCCTGTTAAAATGTTAAGGCAGGTCTAAACACCTTTTAGACAGGAAGGGAAGGAAAATGAAAGGTAAAAATTACTGACATAAGCATAATCGCAGTCAAAATTTGATGGCAATGAGCCTCGCGCCTGATATCCAAAGAAATATGAAATGCCATTGAATTTCTTTCCTTTGTATACTCCTGCTTTCTGCAATGCCAATTCATCCCACTTTAGATTAATAAGAACATATCTTCCTTCATAAACACAACATGCACACCGGTAATGTTGGAAATGACCCAAAACTGGAAAACAAATCTACATGAGAAGTTTTCCGCAACGAATATTCCATCCAGGTTCAGTAACTTCAAATTCAGTTAAGAGCTCAGATGACAACTTAAGGAAGCGAAAGAAGCAGCAAGCTTCTTATCTAGCGTGACCTGACGTGACATGATGTGATACATGACGTCAGGCTGTCTCAACGCACCGTCCTTCGACTCATTTCAGTCTCAACTAACTGAACAAAGAGCTTTTCGGTTTCAATCTGCAAAAATAAAAGAAAAACGTAAAACGGAAAAAACATGTTAGGGAAATAGCATCGACTGATAGAGTGTAGTTGCCTCTATTTCACTTTATGGCGACAAAGAAATTGAAAGGCATTTATCTCCAGTTCTTTATCTCATGTGCTAGAGGGAATTTGTCCGAGGGCTAATCATATTAAGCTAATGAGCAAAGCTTATACCAATAGTTGGTGGTTTGACTATCCATCACATTTACAAGAAAATTCCGAAATAAGGACACAATTGCCAGATCTACAGTTGACAACATGGAATGGAGAGTGAGATACTATGCTCTTCTGAAGTTAGTCAGTACTTGCGATAATCGGACAGAACCATCGGATTCGCGGTCGAGAAGAAGCTGTTTGCGAATGTATGGAGGCAAAAACTCAAAAAGAGCTGCTGCCCAAGGAGATAACTTTGTGGAAATTCCTTCAGGAGCCACACCTTGTTTGAGAAGTTCATTAGTTTCCTGCAAAATAATTAATAACCTGAGGTTTTTTAATTGCTCTGTACTGAAATCGAAATTCCAATGAGTCAAGAGAACTGATACATCTTCGTAGGTCTTACTCACACACACAGCAAGTATTGGTTCTGTTCTACAAATATATTATTTGTACCTGTAATAGGGCATGCGCTTCAGGAATACTGTTGAAAAGCCCTTCTGGGAGTAAAACCACACCATGGTGTTTCCCTGTTCCACCCACAACTGATGATTCTTGAATTCCTCCAAAATAAACATTTGGAAATGTTTGAGTGGTCAATTACACATTGCTTGCTTGTGACGCAAGCCAATATAGTTCATTTAAACTGATGTACAGACTGCGTGCTAAACGAGACGGGAGAATTTAAGCTCTATAGTAACCTTGTTCAGAACGCAGAGTGATCATGTCACAAATTTGTTTGGTGATGTCAAAAAGGGTCGCTTTGGAGGTTACTACCTCTTCTCCCAAAATTACCTGGCCACACCCTCCAACTCCGACTTAGAAATTTCAGAGCTCTCACATATGCAAGTATTGAATGAGGGCTCATAGTTGATTGAGAACTGAAACTGCATAATAAACAGATCGGAAAATAGTAGGACAAAAATTATTATGAAATTAAAGGAAAGGAAGCGGGAAGTTACCAAGTTGGGCTGTGATTGCAAGGCACACTCCAGTGTGACATGTGATGTGTGACGTCCCATGAGGCGAATAAAGTAGTAATACTGGTCCCATACATGCACCATTTAACCAACTAGTTGAGCTGCTGAGAGCTTTTTCAACTTCGAAAACTTCTAAAATCATTCAATCATGTGCAATAAGTAATGGGCGACCCTGAGTCCTTCAAAATATTTAGTGAACCAATGTCATGCGAGAAAAGCTCTTTGTTAAGGAATATGATTATTCTGTAACACAAAATGAAATATAATTACTCCATAACACAAAATGATGCTACCATTTTAATACGTACTCACATACCAGATAGGCGCATTTGCAAAGGAAGAACAGTCTGTCAACACACCTTCTCCGCAGAAAGTGCATCTGTGCAGATATTGCTGATAAGTTGTGAGTAGACCTGTTACAGATTTCACAAAAACACAAATAACCGGTTTATGGCCAGTCTACTTGAACTTGGAAACCACTGCATGCCAAGTAGCAAATAGCCAATCCAAAGTAATCGGACGAGTCTCCGTTTACTTGTTGGTTTTCTGTTTCCGTTTTTTAGCACTGATGCTTGGATAATATTGAATGTCCCTTCAGACACGAAGATGAGCAAACTATAAAGGTTTTATGCAAAAAAAAAATCAAATTTACCTTACAAACAGTGTCAAAACCAACATTTGCCTCAACAAAAGAATTCCGCAGATCCCCGTCAATTGTTACAGGCACAGCTATAACCTGCAAGAGAGAGGTATAAATTTCTTTTCAGGACACATAACAGACTTGTGACTATCCTGATCAAATCCATTGGACTACACATAATCAATTTTTTTTATCATGCTGAACGAATGTAAAGTAAATCTTTGATATACCAATACTTAGCTAAACTAACTCTCAAGAACTTCTATAGAATCGCATTAATTTTGATGTGTAAAGTCCCAATTTTCACAAAGCAACACAATGGGAGGAAAACGAGCCATGTGGCGATGGAATTGGAAGAGTGGCTCAATTGCCCTGGGAGTGGGTTAACAAAGTGGGTGCCTATGATAAATAGACATCACGATTATGACAGCTTTCTCTTGAATCTGCCTAGGTAGCCGCTGAACAAACTCCAAAACAACAGCCCTTTCCTAAGGTGGTAACCTTGAACGATGAGATTTCTGCTATTAGCGACTATATGGCAACTGGCCTCCAGTTTTCGAAAGGTACACAAGTTCAAAGTTTACCTTTGTTTTCAACCCGGATGCTTTGAATGATTCCGCAAGCTGAGCGGCATCTGAACATGTCTGGCAGCCTGAGGAATAGTAAATCCCAATCCCCGAGACTTTAGTGCAGAGACACAGACATATACACAACAATTCAAACAGAAAAATACAAGTAGAATAAGAGAGGCATCTCACAACTATCCAAAACAAAAACACCGCCGTCAGCAAACAAGAAGTAGTGATGTCCAAAATATTTTTTACTTTTTTATTTTAACTTTACCTCCGATGAGCACCAGTCCATCCAATTGAAGAGCCTCACAAGCTGAATGAGCCTCTTGTATTTGCTGGACAGATCGTATTTGATCTCGAGTTCGGCCAAGCAGGTCATATCCACCTGCATAAAGACGAGCATGTGTCATTTCTATGCAATACTCATTTCTATGTAAAGTTGAACAATGCTATGTTACTCAACGCAATCAGGGAACGAGAAAAAGGGAGCATTGCCAATTATAGCAAATATTAGTTCCTACATGACTGCAGCAGGAAACTCACACCATGCTTCTATGACATTTCTAAGAGTCGACAATGTAGACAGTGTAGTGCCTGTTTACATTAGCACTAATTAGCTGACATTGACATGGTGAGAAAATTATGTCGTGTTCATTACTTGGAGAAAACATTAAAAAATTATTCCAGTGAATGTTTCAGTTGATGTGCACTTCAGAAATGAGTTATCTTCATCGAATAGTCTGAAAAACAAAGGCCAATAATACCATGGGGTCTGGCAACCATGGCATTCCAAAGAGAGAGGGCACAATAGCATTTGGATTATGCATTTTTGCTGGCATCCTTACAAATTTATTTTTCAATTCATCAAATAAAATCTGGTATGAGAAGAATAAAGGAGTGTCGATCCAGTGAAGTTTTTTTTACCTTGATTTCGATACAATCCCAAAATATCAGCAGTAATCTCAAGTGTATCCTGTCGAAACAATCCCTCTGTGCCATCTGCATGAAGCAACGAGAAAAAAAGGCCAAACAAAAATCAATTGACCGAGTTTAACTTCAGTATTTAAGAGTACGTTATCCACACAGCTTTTGACCAGGTTAGTGAGAAATGGTGTTTCTCTATGCTCATTTTATCAATAATATCACCAGGAAATTTTGCAAATTATTGCTGAACATCAAGCATGCCACTAAAAATCTCTAGCGCAATTTCTTCAAGTTCCTTTTGGAGGTAAAGTCAGGGGTCAACTCCAAAATATGTACCATTCGCTCCTGTCACGATCAGAAATCACTGAACCAACGACAGAAAATATGAGCGTTTTTCCCATCAATATGGCACCCGTTTAACTGCAAACACATTGTCAGGCTGGCATGGAAAGATATAATCGAAGATATAACCGTCAAGGCCCTGGAGTACTCGAAGATATAATAGCCGTAACCACATTTGCAAAAAACAAGCAAGAGAGCGAGAGTGAAATGAAAAAGACAAATGAACAAGGCTTACTTCTTACCTATAAAGCCAAGAAGTGTGCTGTCTGCGTGATGGCTCTTCAGCGCATCAAATAAACCACTGACAACATTGTGTCCTCCAGGAGACTGGCGCCCACAGAAGACCACTCCAACCCTGCAAAATTTGAGAGGCAGTCAAATGTCAGACATTCTCTACAAAGTAACAATTTAAAAAGACATGCTAAAATAACTTTAAGTCTTGTCACGCAGCAAGACTGACAAAAAACTAGTTGCCGTCTCATCCAACCAGATAAAACCACAGACAAGAGGATAACCAGTCAATACTCCAGCATTACAGCATGTGCATCGATAGCTGATTTTTAAAACGGTTGAAATTGAAGATGTAAAGCGGAAAACATATTTGAAAAAACACCAGATTATGCTTATGTCTTCCCCGTTGTCCTGGTAATCTCGCTGAAACGCTCTTACCTCAATGGCGATTTCACCGTAGGACTTTCCGATGTCACAGCTTCTAAAGAAACCACTGGCTGTCCAAATGTGAGAGGATATGAATGCTGAATGGCTGCCACGTCACAAGGATCGGAAGCGGTTGTTTCCTCCCCTGACACCACATTTACTGTTGATGCCTGTGTATGTTTCAAGGACACATCAAATAAATTTATTTCATGCATGTCCATCGCCAGTGGCCATACATTGCAGTGTGTAGGAAAAGACGGACAGCTGAACAAAAATGAACAACCAAAAAGAGTAGGAATGGAAGACAGAAATCTGAAAAATCAAAATGACAATAAGAAATCAAGAAGTTTACACGGGTCACATAATCACAAACAGTAACAAGAAAAGGCCAGCATTACAGGTCAAATCGCAGGACTGTATTGATTTACATTGCAAACAGCTTCTCGCAAAAAAGACAGTCACAAGCGCTACAATGTTATCACAGAATCTTCCCACAGCAAACCTGGCAACGGATTGCTGCTTGATTGTTTCTCTAGTGTGTGGAGCTAAAAAAGAAATCGCATCTTTTAAACGGCAGACCACAAATGTAAATATTTCTCACTAAATCAACTCAAAAAACGTGTACTATTGAGGGAGAAAATAGTTGTGTTTCGGCATATAACATAAGTAAGAACGTAAAACACGAAAAAACAAGAACAAACAAAGACTACATTCTCTGTATTTTCAACACTTGCATGACAATTCAAGAACTTCAGCATAACATATCACCTGAAGAACTGTTGGTAAACGTGGAATATAGCATGTCCTTAATGACTGCAAATCACTAAGTGAATCCTTATCCTTTGGGCGAAAATTGTTTAAGGCAACCATAGTGGAAAGAAGCTTTTTCGTCGCAAATGTTCTATCTCAACGGAAGAGGTCAAAGAAACAAGAGAAGCAATGGAATACTCGACAGTACAGAAATATGATCACGGTCGAGAGCTTGTTGGCGATCGATTTTTGCTGCCGGACCAACAGTCAGCAAGAAGGCTAAGATTTTTACAAAATATAAACGGATAAAGTGTGGCAAATAATCCTCCAGCCACTTATTTTGTGCCACCTGGTATGTACCGTCGCCACGCAGAAGGCGGTTTGTTAAACACGTGGATTAAAGGACCTTGGAGGAGCTGGCAGATCGGTCTACATGGCTTCTGTTCTCACGCCGAAAATCCATGATCTACATGCTGGATTGCTGGGCGTTCACATAAGTACTTCCGGAGATACGTTACTGTAATTTTGCCGATCGAAATTATTCCGATCCGATATTACACCAATCGATATAGACAACCATTTTGGCGCATTCCCGATCTTTTGAGTTTTCAGTACTCGATATTAATAATGTTGTTGACGATGAAAGTGATAGCCTATTCCCACCGGAGCATTTCCCATTCCGATGATTTTCCGAATTAGGGCATGGTTACATCAGACGAAAAGTGAGGTTTAATACAGGTTTTTGTACTTGCCCGTACCATGCCGTACTATATTTTCGTGAGTTTCTTGAAAACAACATTACAGAAAATAAGATTACGATTCTCCAAGTATCCGGGAGAAGACGTCGACCGTCTGATTACATTTTGGTCTTCATCTGCGAAACAATCGCTCCATACGCCTCTGTATTGGTGAACCCACCTCGGGGAGGTGGGTTCACCAATACAGAACCAGTCAATTCACTACACCTGGACAATAGACACGTGCGTCGATAAAAAATGAAAATTTTCACACGTCCCCAAAGTCACGTGCCTTCGGACAAGTTGACCGTAAAATCTTTGCCGAAAAGAAATACGGTTTTTTCCTGAAAGTCAGCAAAGGAGATCAGGTCAGGTACGTTGACGCGGTACACTTGCGAAATACACGTACGTAATACGCAAGTACGGATTTCCATACGAAAATGGTCGGTTTCGAAATCTTGACGATTATAGAGATTTGATCGTCAACTTACGTGGAGCGTATGTAAAAACTTGTTTACAGACGATACGCGATGTAACCGAGGCCTCTGAAATACAAAAATTTTGCTGTCCGTACTATTACAAAGACCTCCTGATGTAACCATACCCTTAGACGATTAAATTTCAATTTTGCGGCTAAGTGCTCTCAGTCTCTCACCGTGGAGCTCACATAACGACAAAAAGTGACTGTCTGAAACACTTTTTATTTACATGTGGTTGCCGCAGTTTTGTTACCGTAAACGTTCGCCGGCTGTGTGAATTGCTAAATCTATTATGACGGTCGACGTTCGCAAGCGCGGCATAATTTTAAGCGGTTGAAAAATATTTTCATAGTCAAAGTTGTTCAACCAATTGACCGTCAAATTTGTAATCTACGGTGCTTTATTTGTAACTGTGTGTACTTCAAACGTACGTTTTTTGACAAAATGACGTAAGTGACTGTCCGCAACCAAAACAGTCACTGTCATTATCAGTTCCCTTTTTTTATGATGGTCGATGTTCGCAAACGCGGCAAAAGTTTAAGCGGTTGAAACAATTTGCGTGGTTCACACTTGAATAATAGTCGCGGGCGACCTGGGGCTTTGCCCTTTGGTTGCTAAGGGCCTTTCGATTTTGTACAGTACTATGTGTAATGCGATAGTACTGTATGTATTTTGTACGGCCATTTTACGTGACGCTATCACTAAAATTATGGTGGTGACATGGTGTGACGCGATAGCACTTACAGCTCCAAACACTTGCGTTTGGGAGACCAAACTTCAAGTCAAAGTGAAAAGTACGGTTCTGAATCTTGCATTTTTAGGAGTGAAGGTCGCGTGTGAAGGCGTCCTCGTCGCCTTTCACTCCTTTCACTCCAATTTTGCTTTACGAAGCCTCGCGCCGTTACTGTACGTTACTCAACCGGCATTGATAACACGACATTTTGGCGTGACGTCGATTTTGCCTGGCCTTTAATCATACCACTATAACCACGCGAAATACAACAAATAAGATTGTACCACGTGACAGCAGAGGTCAAAGGTTAGCGTCATCCAGCCTGGCTGACGCAAAATCATCTGGACGGAAAATGTCAAAGGTTAGCATCATTCAAACCTTGCTAATGACATGAGGAAAGGGCGTCAATGACCGTAAGCCCCAAGACAATGCCGCCTATGTGATTTCACGTGTCATACTAGATATTGAAAGTACAAAAGTTAACAGAATGAAGTTGTGATCGCTCATTAGCTGGCAGCACAGGTAAGATTCAAGTGACATTTGGACAAAAAGACAAACAAAACGTCATTTATGGATATGCCACGTAGTAAGGATCCAAATTCACTCTCATCCCTTCTGTAGATGCATGTGATTTTTCTTAGGGTGGACTTCCATTAGGCGTCCCAGTAATTGTACGGAAAATTTTACTGAAGGGCGTGCCTTCTATGAGGTCGCGTCTGTAAACCTGCGTGGCTCATTCTGGTTGGTAACACGTAGTTTAATATTCGATGCATAAAATCTGGAAAGAATCTTCGAATGCAATGTCAGAACGCAATATCTGTACGAGCGGAGGTAATATCTGTACCAGCGGAGATAATATCTGTACCAGCGGAGGTAATTAATGACTCTTACAGAGGGCATTAAATGTACTACCCAAAATTTCAAAACGCAACGACAAAAAGGCGGCGGCAAACTTTGATGGTGGGAGCGTGACGGAATAATTTCGGCGGATCGCAGCCACCCTGGCGAAAGGCACATGGCCCTTGCGACGTGTACGCACATACACGCGAGCTCATCGTGGATTCTTTTTACCTTTTCCACGCGGCCTATTTTTACACGTTCCGTATTCGAGAATTGTCCTCACTGTGCACGGTCTTTGAAAACTGTAGGTTAGTGACGTGGCGTCACGGATAAAAAGTATAATTTAAATCCGACGGTCCTAATTTACGCCTACAACCTTGGACAATTTTCTGTAATGTTGTTTTCGTTGAAAAAAATATATTTCTGTACGAACCTGTACGAAACGGTACGGCATTCAGTAAAAAACCCCACTTTTTCGCTAATGGAAGTCCACCCTTAGGGTTTTTTAGGGTTTAAAGAATCTTTTCTCAACGTTGTAAAAGGAGACATTAGGTCCACATCACCTTACCACATCCAGAAATAAAGTGGCAAATGAGTTCCCTACGTGTCAAACTTCTTCCATTCAATTGCTGTCGCATGCTTTTTGAGCCGACGTACATAAAAGTACTCAAATTTAGTACTTATTTTGTCCTCACCGTAGCAATGCACATTTCCCTTTATTTTCTTTATTCCCTATGGAGGCGCTGAATTTCCCGAGATTCATCCAGCTGACGCGTCGCCTAGTCCCCGCGTCGCCACTTCACCTATTTTCTCCCTCAAATGTTCGCCCGGACTGCAGCCTTTTGAGCTCTTGCAGGGTATATTCTAGTCAGAGTGGTCAGGCAGAGGTGCCTCTCGCTAGTAAAATCCTCAGTTGCAGCTCCCGTTCTTGGCTTCGACCAATTCCTTGTCCACAGTTCCGTTCCGTAAATATGGCAGTATTTAAAGTACCACGATTGTAAGCTTACTCAGATGTTTCGAAACATCAGTACTTCACCCTCTCATCAGCCATCAGTTTCGCGCTTTCATTAAATTAACAACAAACGAAGCAACAATCGAATTGTACATAATTTTTTCACCGTTTTCATCCAGATTTTTCAATATGGTTTTTTCTGGCGTTTTCATTCGCCTTCCTGAACCTGACAACGATTACAATGAGTCTCAGTCTTGGATTATACCTGAAGAAGGGCGAGTTTTGGTGAGAAATCGTGTATCTTTCTGGATGGAATGGAAGGTTTCCCTTTTGGCTATTATTGCTGTTTCTTTTCTCTTTGTAGGCACTGTACGGATGGCTTGGGACAGAGATACTTTGAAGTTCTCCATTAAGGAAGAGACGTTGGAGCTTTTTTTGCAAAAAAGATTGGATACTTGTGTACCGACAAATGTGAGAAGTGAGTGTTTTTTTTCTTTTAACAAATAATCTTTCGATGCTAATGTGTGTTTGATAAAACTTTTTCTGTTTTCTGTTCATGAAAATTATCATAAAAAAATGTGAATTTGCTCATTTCTGATGCTCGAGAGTGGAAATGAGTGGCTGTGAAATTTTTATTATTCACAAACTGAGAAGTATGCTGTGAAATTGTTTTTAACTCAGGTAGTAGTTATGAAAGCAGTAATACCTTGTTTCGAATTTTCTTGTTTCTGGTTTTGCCATTCGTCGATTTAAGTCTTTAATTGCAAAGATGTCAACAAGTGAAGAAAGTATCACTGGAAGATAGGACTGTCCCAGCTGAAGTATATATTCGACATTCATTTCGATTCTGACTAAAATTCTCACTTTTCTTTTATGTTTCCTGTTAAAATGGTGGAATATGCCATAATCGACACTATGATATCTCTTTGGAGATTTTGTTGCCTGGCCTCTCTCAATTTTAAGATCATATGCTACTTTTGGCTATCAAAATAGTTCAATATCAGTATAGTTGTAGTATTTCTGTGCTAGTTTTGCACATTAGAAAATTAAATTGTTCGAAGCAGTAGTCAATATGACAATTAATAAAATATAAAGGTTCTCTGATTGTAAAGTGCATTGTTACTCTATTATTGTATTTCAAGTTCCTTATTGGACAACTCAAGTTTTCATTTTTTTGTGTGATTTCACCTTCAGGCGTGGGATGAAAGCTTCACTGCTCATCGCTATTTAGCGTATGTCAATTATTAGCGTTAACACTTGATTATAATTAACTACACAAAATTATTTTCTGCTATGCGGCTCATTATGGGCCACTTAACTAAGTAGTGTTATTGACACTAATTGATGATTTAGTGTAAAAAAAAACCCTCACTTGAATTAGCATTATTAATTAGAATAGCGATAAAAGGTGTATTTATAAAAAATACAGCTTGTTTCTTGGCTAACAACCAATATATGTGTTTGTTACTATTCTGTGCAGTTCCAAGCTTGGAGGAAATGACTTTGGATGAAAAGATTGGGCAAATGACACAAGTGGACAAGAATGCCCTTGAGGATGACAGGGATATTGCTAAATATTTCCTGGGCTCTGCTCTCAGGTACACCTTGAATCGCTATTAGCGTTAACAACATTAATTCCGTCCCGTTTTTTTTTTTGTCCTTCGAACACAATAGCGTTATTACTGCTTTCTCTATTTTTCTTAACGCTAATTCTTTTTGCGGTTCACAGTTGTCCACGTCAGCTGGACCGGAACTAGAATTACTAACACTAAAACAGTCCTCATACTAATTATTTCTAAATGCTAATAGTGATTCACGGTGTACATTCTTGCTTTGAATTGATGCACAGAATATGGCTCTGTTTTGATTTGTGACTGCATTGCACTGGAAGTGATTTCAGCTGATCAAAGGTTGTACCTTTGCCTTTTTTTTCGCATATTTACCTGGGATGGAGAATGTGGAGGTTGTTAGTGGCTTGATTTACTTTTCTTGTGTTCGTAGTTTTTTCTTTGCAATTGGCTTATACAGTTTTGAGTTTATGGCCTCTTGTAACAATAGTTTTATGTGCTCCTGAATTTTTCCTTCACTTTATGCAATCAGTGCAAGCTGTTTCACCTGTTTCATGCCTTCTATTGTCCATGCCCCCCTCTCCTCTCCTTTCCAATATGCAATCTATCAGATTTTTTACTGCAGCAACTGTGTCTGTGACTAAATTCACAAGCAATCATTTTGTTTCTTGCAGTGGAGGAGGAGGATCTCCATATTGGGGTAACCATGCTGTGGATTGGGCAGACATGGTTGATCATTACCAGGCTCAAACCAACCGGACTCGTCTCCGTATTCCTTTTATTTATGGAATAGACGCTGTCCACGGTCACAATAATGTGTGGGGCACCACCATTTTTCCTCACCATGTGGGTTTAGGAGCTTCTCGAAACCCCGACCTTGTCGCAGCCATCAGTACTGCAGCAGCCCGGGTGACATTCAGCTGCCTAAACCATTTTCTTACTTTTTTCTATTTTGGCAACTGTACTTCTTGAATAGAAACGGGATGGTTGCAAGGGTGCTCTGAACAGTTTGAAAGCTGGTTAGTATATTTCAAGAGTGTGAAGCATAATGTTCCAGTTGGGGATCATGTGGTTCTATTCGCATGAGAATTAGGCATCGGTATTGAGTTGGTCACGCATGCATTTTTTTTTAACTTTGGAATAAAAATTAGTTTTTATTAGCAGAATGTCATACGTGGACTGCATACACACAGCGTCACTCAATGTTGATGTTTGTTATTATGTTAAGAATCACAACTTTTTCGTCAAAGCTAGCTCTGTGAGCTTAGATTGCTAGTGACATTGTGATGCACATGTCAATGTGGTCCTCATAAAGGCAACCATTATACTTTTCTTGATAGAAGTTATTGACAAATAGTCTATATCTTTGTTGTGA
Source organism: Zygnema cylindricum (assembly GCA_037447655.1). Taxonomy (NCBI): domain Eukaryota; kingdom Viridiplantae; phylum Streptophyta; class Zygnematophyceae; order Zygnematales; family Zygnemataceae; genus Zygnema; species Zygnema cylindricum. The sequence goes on along the minus strand of JBBHKE010001280.1, from coordinate 109,564 downwards.
GCACTAACCCCAACTTATTAAAAAGAAATTGCACGCAGTTCGACCTGTAAGGCACATGGTTTAACTTGGTTTACCTTTTGACTAATAAAGTAAGTCTGGGTATTCTGATTGCAGGAAGTAGTTGCGACTGGAATTCGATGGTCCTTCTCTCCTGCTGTTTCTGTCTGCCGGGATCCTCGCTGGGGTCGATGCTATGAAAGTTTCAGCGAAGAGACATCCGTAGTACAGAAGATGACTTCAGAGATCAACGGTTGGCAGGTAAGAAGAATCACTCCCTATCTTGTTACTCATTTCTTCCTGAAAGCAGCTCTTTCTTTATTTTTTTTTAACATACGTTTAGTTTGACTGTTTCACATGATTATTTTGTGGGATTCTTTTGGTACAGTCAAGACCGACAGACTCCCATGACCCTGCATTCTCTGTTCCTGGAGAGTTCCTTGTTGCTGCTACAGCAAAGCATTTTGTCGGTGATGGTGGAACTAAGGGTGGGGTGGATGAAGGCAATACTGCGATTTCAGAGGAAGAACTCCGAGCTGTTCATTTGCCGCCATATTACAGTGCTATTGCACGAGGCGTCATGTCAGTGATGGTCAGTTACAGCAGCTGGAACAGTCTGAAGATGCATGGAAACCATTATTTAGTTAGCAAGGTACTCAAGGGTGAGCTGGGATTTGAAGGTGTTGTGGTATCAGATTGGGAAGCAATTCAACAGCTATCAGGCGATTGGGCTGAGCAGGTGAATACCAACTCTTTATTTTCTTGGTGAGATTGAGCAGCATTGCATGTGATCTCAGCTATAGACTTCACTCCGATATGTTGAAATACCCGCTTTTTCATGTTTCTTCCCCTTTTTTCCTTTTTTCTTCTTTGTAAAATTGCCAGGTACGGAGCTCCGTCAACACAGGAATTGACATGGTCATGGTTCCAACGACATACAAAGAATTTATAAGCACTTTAAAGCAGGAAGTCCTGGCGGGCCGTGTGGCAATGTCCCGCATCGATGATGCTGTTCGCCGAATTTTGAAAATGAAAGCCTCTCTCGGTTTGTTTGAAAATGCTTGTGCTCAACGCCAATTGTTGAACTCTGTTGGATCGGCTCCCCACCGAGCAGTTGCCCGACAAGCCGTTCGTGAGACACTGGTCCTTCTCAAAAATGAACGTCGAGAGGAGCTCTCGAGTGGGAAGAGCATGTTCCCCCTACCTATGACTCCTACCACAAGAATACTAGTGGCAGGAGCTCATGCCAATAACATTGGAATGCAGTGTGGAGGATGGACCATAGAATGGCAAGGAGCCTTTGGGAATATCACAGTTGGGACCACAGTCCTTGAGGCCATTCGCAATGTGGCCAATGGCACACCAGGAGCATCTGTTCAGTACGTGGAACAGCCTGAAGGAGACGAAGTGGCTGATTATGGAATTGTTGTGGTAGGAGAACCTCCTTATGCTGAGTATGTTGGAGATGACCAGGCTCTTCAGCTGGACTCTTCTGCCCAGGCAGCTATTTATGCCGTGTGTAAAAGGATGGCTTGTGTTGTAGTGATAATCTCGGGGAGACCTGTGAAAATTAGTCACTTTTTGCCCAAAGTGGATGCTGTAGTAGCTGCATGGCTGCCCGGATCTGAAGGGGACGGAGTCGCAGATGTTTTGTTTGGCCCGTACAACTTTGGAGGACGCTTGCCAATGACATGGTTTTCTGAAACACTTCAGTTGCCAATGACATATAATAATCAGCCTTATACACCTCTATTTCCTTTCGGACATGGGTTGAACAAGAATGGGGATTTGCTGCCTACCGATGCGTGAGTGAAACCGAGTCGCAGAGATAGGTCTGGGTTGGAAGATATCCGCTGGACAAATAGGGAATTTATATTTGGAAGGTATTTGGTGGTGAAATAGAAAAATTAAAACTTAGTTAATTCATTGTTATTAACTGGGCACTGCTGTAGGCAGTAGTCAATTTTTTGCTAGTGAAGTGTAGGCTCTTAGTTGTATATATATTTTTGCTCCTTGAGCTGTTACTGCAGTCCGAAGGTGTAATTAGATACCAGAGAGCTCTATTGGCGATTAATGTGCGGAATTGTATAGTGTCCACAGCAAAGCAGTAGGTACTGCTGTCGAGATTAATGCTAATGCTAGGACAATGTTATTACTTTTACCGTCGACATATTTTAGAGAGGCGGTCCACTGTAATTTGAGATCGAGAATTCGGTATGGACAGAGAATTGTGAATTAAGGATTCGAGAAATGGATGTAATGCACTTGCAAGGTCAAATACGAAAGATTGGTACAACCATTATCTCTAGTATCTATAGATTCATTCTCCTCGTGGACGAAATTGATTTTGTGAATTGAACATGCCAAAGAATATCTGCCTCCCGAGGACACTGGGTGTTTGTACTCTTAACTCGAGTATGTGATTTTATATATTATTTGATCGAGACGGAGAGATATACTTATAAAAGATATTGATCTTGCAATGAAATACATTGTAATACTTAATCTAATCTGGTGGGTTACTCTTCTGCACTAATGTGTCAACTGTTTGATCTGATCTGATGGTTTACTTTTTCTGTAGAATTGGCTCAATTGTTTAATCTAAGCTGATAGTTTACTTTTTTATTGTGTCAATTGTTTAATATGATTTTGGTGGTTTACTCTTTTTGTAATGTTTTCTCAAATTGTTCCAGGACACAGCATGCCATATGCTACGCAAGCTTTTTAAGTCACAGATTTTGTGTTTACTTGGGAATTGAAAGTACGGCATGCAGTTCTGAAAATCAAGTTCATGTTGAAGAATATTTATAGGAATAAAAGAGACACTGGAAATTCTTATTTGCAGTATAATCTTGAATTTGTAAACTTTTGCCTTTGGTAATAACACATTGGTTTGATCAACTTTTGTCACAATTACATGCGGATTTCATTGGTGAGGTCACAAGATTCGCACTGTTAGTATTGCAAAAATGTTGGTCTGAACCAACATTTCTGTAAAATCTGGACACATGGAAAGAAGAAAGCGACCAGCACAAGAGGACACGTAACATGAAAGCCTTAGCGGAGCAGCCGTAGAGACGTGACATGTCGTACATGGAAAGGACACCATTCGACGTCACATGAAATCTGACGTCGTCACTCTGGCACGGCAAATTTAGGACACACGGACCGCAACAAAAAAGCGTACCATCAATTCGTCTTTCAATGAGCCGAGTGAACGAAATCTCAGCGGTTGTAAGGATTTCGGAATGCGTGAAAAATGGGCTGTTCAAACGAGCAGCATGTAGTTCCATACATAATGTGGAAAGTTTTAATTATGTACGCCTGGAAGGTGTCTAACTATGATTAACGAGGAGTACGTCAAGAGTAAGGGTACGTCTCCATGCGCCAAAGTAAGGGTTTTTTTCTGTCGTTTTCCTCTTAATCTTAGCGCCGTACCGCGTAAGTTTCAACCGTACAAAAAAATAGAAAAATGGAGAAGTACATTTTGCGTCATCGTCGAACTTAGAATGTACTACATGTTGTCGTCTTCTGTTTTTCGACTCACGGCCACGACAAGAAACGTCATCTTCAAACTTTTATTTGGGTACGGATTTTTTCTCAGGGGTCTGAAGATTCCGATGCCATGTCACGTCGACCGCACAGGAGACGCAAAGGCAAAGCGCATCTTCCTCAACCGTGAAACGGAAGGCGGTACGTCTACAATGTCACGAATAGTCATGCGACGTCACAAGCACTTACAAAAAATAACGTGCGTCATCACAGATTGTAGATGTTGACGGCCGTCACGGGCATTGTCAACGTATACAATCGTCACACCCATAAGTAACAATTTCGTTTGTTAGGGTACTTTCGCATGTAACCGAAACTTAGTCTTGTTACTTTGTTTTTTAGCGAAGATTCTCCGTACAGATTTCAGAGCATTCGGATGTCAACGAAAATAACTTGTCACTTAAAAAAGTGACTTACGTAGACGTGCACGAAACATTGTGACCGATGAAGTGGTACACAAAATGAAGCGAAATTTCCACTCGGCTTCAATTTGAGGCGTTTCTCCGCACGCTATACAATTTGTGTGACTTCGTAATATCCGTACGCCACATTGTCGACGTGTCGAAACCCAAAAATACCTTTCGCTGTCGCACAGAAATGCGGTTTCCTTTTTTGCATAGATGTCCAATTCGTACGGATTTCAACTTTTTTACGAAAACTACGTAGTATTCGACTTTTTCATACTTTTCGTAAAATTCGTGTAAATTTCGCTGTACGGCAATGTACAAAAATTGTACGAAAAACGTAATCTTAAAAAATCCTTAAAAATCTTAAAAGTACGGAAATATAACAGAAATGTACAAAATTGTATGAAAGTGTACCCTAAAAAGCCTAATAGTACGGAATATCTACGGCAGCCGTACTAAAATATAAAGGAGCGTACGGCAACGTATCTTGGAAACCCTAAAAAATCCCCTAAAATAACCCTAAAATGTACGAACATAGACGGACACTGTACGTATGTGTAGAAATAATGTACGGGTACAAAGCAAGGTACGCATTTTATTAACTTTTCAACATCGTTTGATGCGTACCGTACGTAGTATTCGTTAGTTTATACCGTGCGTAATATGCGCACGGGACATCTATGCTTTTTTGTCTTCCCACTTGCCGACAGGTGGTCAATGTTTTTCATACGCCGTATGTGTGAAGACACGTGTATTTGAGAGAGACGGCCCCTGTACGGTAATCAGCGTACGAAAAACAGTACGCACAGCTGGAAACGTGCAGTGGGGTTTTTTTTTCGGTACTCTGCGTACAAAACCATAAAAAAGTTCTGACACGTGCGACAACATCTCTCTATTCGCTTACCTTTTCGGACTATATTTAAAATCACCTCGCGAGGTGATTTGAAATAAAGTTTTATCATGTGATGGAAGGACGCGAAAATGGGTCCAAATGCGCTAAACGACAAAATGCATCGCGCTAGACGACATACCACTGTACGTATAAAGTTTCACAGTAATGCAACTTGTACGGTGATAATTTCTCTTTTTTGGTACGGCCGCTAATTTTAACGTTTAAATAGGAAAACGACACGAAATAACTGTAACTTTAGCACATGCGAAAGTACCCTTACACATAGGGACACCTGAAATCCGGGTCGGCCGGATCTGAGCTAAAAAACAAAGTAGGTTCGCTAAGTTACAAGTCCATGGATAAATACCATAATACTCGTTCATGGACCCTTGTGCATTTTGAGTTCCAGTTTCAAAAAAAAAAAAGAAATCGTCGAGATTCAACTCCAAGGACCTTTTAGCTTTAGATACTCCGCGCTCCCATTGGCTCGGCACCTGCACATGGATCTCCTCGTCAAGATGGAAGGTGACAGGCCGTCACCTTCTCTCTTCCTCGCAAAAAAAAAGCCTCGACGTAATATCATCGACAGAAATTCACACATTTGTTTTGCATTTTTGGTCTTTGGCATACGTGACTGCCATATGCTACTGCCGACTGCATGGTACGGGCGTAATGTTAATGTTTTTTCGCAACTTAACACTAATAGAATACGCGGTGTAATTCCCAAAACTTAAAATTGCCTGCCACAAATCACGTTGTTGTTCGTTTGTTTGAACATTTTTCTTCGATGCGACAAGACTTGTTACGAGAACAGATTTTAAGCACTTTTGTTCAGTACTTCACTCCAGGATCTTCCTGACTACGGCTGTCTGTTAGATTCAATGTTGTAATCGGCTGTCGTGGCATGTCGCGCGGCCGTATTATATGTCGTTTTGTCTTTGTGGGTGGTTTGGCGTCATTATGTCTTTTAGATCGTTTTGTAGATTCCTGGTCTCACGTAGATTCGGTTTTGCGACGACCAGGTTCAATTGTCGTTTGTTATGTACGGGTTTGTTTGGGTTGTACGTTTAGGTACATGTTTTCGTTGTACTTTAGTTTTATGTTGTTTCGCGTATGGACGCGAAGTAGTTGCGACGGGAATCCGATGGTCCTTCTCTCCTGCTGTTTCTGTCTGCCGGGATCCTCGCTGGGGTCGATGCTATGAAAGTTTCAGCGAAGAGACATCCGTAGTACAGAAGATGACTTCAGAGATCAACGGTTGGCAGGTAAGAAGAATCACTCCCTATCTTGTTACTCATTTCTTCCTGAAAGCAGCTCTTTCTTTATTTATTTTTTAACATACGTTTAGTTTGACTGTTTCACATGATTATTTTGTGGGATTCTTTTGGTACAGTCAAGACCGACAGACTCCCATGACCCTGCATTCTCTGTTCCTGGAGAGTTCCTTGTTGCTGCTACAGCAAAGCATTTTGTCGGTGATGGTGGAACTAAGGGTGGGGTGGATGAAGGCAATACTGCGATTTCAGAGGAAGAACTCCGAGCTGTTCATTTGCCGCCATATTACAGTGCTATTGCACGAGGCGTCATGTCAGTGATGGTCAGTTACAGCAGCTGGAACAGTCTGAAGATGCATGGAAACCATTATTTAGTTAGCAAGGTACTCAAGGGTGAGCTGGGATTTGAAGGTGTTGTGGTATCAGATTGGGAAGCAATTCAACAGCTATCAGGCGATTGGGCTGAGCAGGTGAATACCAACTCTTTATTTTCTTGGTGAGATTGAGCAGCATTGCATGTGATCTCAGCTATAGACTTCACTCCGATATGTTGAAATACCCGCTTTTTCATGTTTCTTCCCCTTTTTTCCTTTTTTCTTCTTTGTAAAATTGCCAGGTACGGAGCTCCGTCAACACAGGAATTGACATGGTCATGGTTCCAACGACATACAAAGAATTTATAAGCACTTTAAAGCAGGAAGTCCTGGCGGGCCGTGTGGCAATGTCCCGCATCGATGATGCTGTACGCCGAATTTTGAAAATGAAAGCCTCTCTCGGTTTGTTTGAAAATGCTTGTGCTCAACGCCAATTGTTGAACTCTGTTGGATCGGCTCCCCACCGAGCAGTTGCCCGACAAGCCGTTCGTGAGACACTGGTCCTTCTCAAAAATGAACGTCGAGAGGAGCTCTCGAGTGGGAAGAGCATGTTCCCCCTACCTATGACTCCTACCACAAGAATACTAGTGGCAGGAGCTCATGCCAATAACATTGGACTGCAGTGTGGAGGATGGACCATAGAATGGCAAGGAGCCTTTGGGAATATCACAGTTGGGACCACAGTCCTTGAGGCCATTCGCAATGTGGCCAATGGCACACCAGGAGCATCTGTTCAGTACGTGGAACAGCCTGAAGGAGACGAAGTGGCTGATTATGGAATTGTTGTGGTAGGAGAACCTCCTTATGCTGAGTATGTTGGAGATGACCAGGCTCTTCAGCTGGACTCTTCTGCCCAGGCAGCTATTTATGCCGTGTGTAAAAGGATGGCTTGTGTTGTAGTGATAATCTCGGGGAGACCTGTGAAAATTAGTCACTTTTTGCCCAAAGTGGATGCTGTAGTAGCTGCATGGCTGCCCGGATCTGAAGGGGACGGAGTCGCAGATGTTTTGTTTGGCCCGTACAACTTTGGAGGACGCTTGCCAATGACATGGTTTTCTGAAACACTTCAGTTGCCAATGACATATAATAATCAGCCTTATACACCTCTATTTCCTTTCGGACATGGGTTGAACAAGAATGGGGATTTGCTGCCTACCGATGCGTGAGTGAAACCGAGTCGCAGAGATAGGTCTGGGTTGGAAGATATCCGCTGGACAAATAGGGAATTTATATTTGGAAGGTATTTGGTGGTGAAATAGAAAAATTAAAACTTAGTTAATTCATTGTTATTAACTGGGCACTGCTGTAGGCAGTAGTCAATTTTTTGCTAGTGAAGTGTAGGCTCTTAGTTGTATATATATTTTTGCTCCTTGAGCTGTTACTGCAGTCCGAAGGTGTAATTAGATACCAGAGAGCTCTATTGGCGATTAATGTGCGGAATTGTATAGTGTCCACAGCAAAGCAGTAGGTACTGCTGTCGAGATTAATGCTAATGCTAGGACAATGTTATTACTTTTACCGTCGACATATTTTAGAGAGGCGGTCCACTGTAATTTGAGATCGAGAATTCGGTATGGACAGAGAATTGTGAATTAAGGATTCGAGAAATGGATGTAATGCACTTGCAAGGTCAAATACGAAAGATTGGTACAACCATTATCTCTAGTATCTATAGATTCATTCTCCTCGTGGACGAAATTGATTTTGTGAATTGAACATGCCAAAGAATATCTGCCTCCCGAGGACACTGGGTGTTTGTACTCTTAACTCGAGTATGTGATTTTATATATTATTTGATCGAGACGGAGATATATACTTATAAAAGATATTGATCTTGCAATGAAATACATTGTAATACTTAATCTAATCTGGTCTCAACTGTTTGATCTGATCTGGTGGTTCACTTTCTCTGTAGTATTGGCTCAAATGTTTAATCTAAGCTGATAGTTTATTTTTTTATTGTGCCAATTGTTTAATATGATGTTGGTGGTTTACTCTTTTTGTAATATTTTCTCAAATTGTTCCAGGACACAGCATGCCATATGCTACGCAAGCTTTTTAAGTCACAGATTTTGTGGTTACTTGGGAATTGAAAGTACGGCATGCAGTTCTGAAAATCAAGTTCATGTTGAAGAATATTCATAGGAATAAAAGAGACACTGGAAATTCTTATTTGCAGTATAATCTTGAATTTGTAAACTTTTGCCTTTGGTACTAACACATTGGTTTGTTCAACTTTTGTCACAATTACATCATTTGGCAAGTTCTGAAAGTTAAGTCTCTGAAGCGTAACAACACAATAGCTCTATGAAAAACTGTGCTACCACAATTTGCTTTTAAAATTCTATTTGGCTACTTATGCATCTGCTGCTGTCAATTGTTCCCTTGTTATAAACCGGACAGCTCCAATGGCCATGGCTGCCTCTGTCCTATGCCTCGTCAAGAAGGACAGCAACAACAGATCGCCAAACACACTCCTTACATTGTGTATCGTCAAAAGTTTTTTCAAAAGGTTTTCTCGATTCCTTCTTTTATGACCAAGTTCTGCCCTCACGAGTAATCCTTTGATAGAGCTTACTACATCAGACTTCTCTCGGCTTTGATAGGATCTTACAATATTTCAAGCGCAAGATAACAGCGGAAGCATCCATGTAAAATCACACGAGAGAGGACAGTCCATAAAAGCCAATATATTCCATGGACATTTTCTCCCATAAACAGTGTGTCTTTTCCCTCCCACTAATCTGCAGTATATAGTACACTAGATGTCACGTCACTACTTCAAACTATAAACCAAGACCAAAATATAAAGTGCGCACGAAGCGCTTACCAAAACAAAACGAAACAACACGAAAATACGTTGTACTAAGGTACTATCAAACGTACACACAAAACCAAGAAACGACAAACCTTACACACCAAACAATATCTGTACCTGGTCATCGCAAGACCGAATCTACGCGAGACCGGGAATCTTTCTACGAAACAAACTAAGACAAAAAAAGACCACACGCTTGACAAGAAAAGACAAACTATTCGGTCGCGCGACAGACCGCGACGAATGATTACAATTTTGACTCTAAGGGTACGTCTCTATGTACTTCAAACTTAGAGAATTTTTTTTGTTTTTTAGCGCAGATCCGGCGGACCCGGATTTCGGGTGTCCCTATGTGTACCAAACGAAATTGTCACTTAGGGCGTGACGATTGTATACGTCGACAATGCCCGTGACGGCTGCAACGTCTACAATCTGTGATGACCCACGTCATTTTTCGTAGCTGCTTGTGACTTCACGTGACTTTTCATGACATTGTAGACCTACCGCCCTCCAGCCTATGCCGTTTCACGGTTGAAGAAGATGCGTTTTGACTTTGCGTCTATTGTCGGCTCTACGTGAAATGGCATCGGAACCTTGAGACCCCTGCAAAAAAAAAATCCGTACCGGATGGAAACGGACAAAACAAAACAAACTGTGTACTTATCTTTGTCGTATTAGACAAAAATGGACAAAACATAGCGAATCGTGTACACTTCCACGTCACTTGAATTCGTTTGAAGTATTTGAACAAAACAATACAAGTGCGAATACGTGTTCCTATTTGTTTATAGAAAATCCCTAAGGGCGTATCCCCATGTAACCGATATTTTGAAACGTTATTTTGGAATTTAGCGCTGATTTTACGGTGTACTTTTCAAAGTGTGCCTATGTCAATCGTTACTTGCGCGTTCATTATTTTGAATATGTGGCAGTTGTACACGTCGACAATACTTGCGACACCTGTAGACGCCAACAAACTGCTGACATTTGTAGACGCCAACGATCTCGGAACAAACTGCGGACATTTGTACGCCGCAAAGAGCTCCTGCAAACAAACTGCTGACATTTGTAGACGCCAACGATCTCGGAACAAACTGCCGACATTTGTACGCCGCAAAGAGCTCCTGACATACTGGGACAATTGTCGACGCCGACTGTCATTTGTTGACGCCCACACGTGAACGACATCAGCAATCGCCTACGTCTGCAAAATGACATTTGTAGACGCCCACAAGTGGACAACATAAGCAAACGGACAAACAATTTTTTTTTCGTGTATTCTCCCAACTGCAAAAATACAAATGAAAACTTTTGACGCGTGCAACCCAGGCTTTCTATTCGTCAATAGGGTAGTATTTTGATTAAAAGCAGGTCGCGATTTGATTTCAGTGCAAGTGTGAAGATGAGCTGGAAGTGGGTCGCAATGATAATACTGCCAAATCGCCGTACCTTTCAAGTTCCAAGATGACGCAAAATGTATTTGAGTTTTTGCCCATTTTTCGTACGGCGTAATTTTTTCAAGTAGGAAGTCCCATTTTCTGTGTAAACGACGGAAAAAAACCCTTACTTGAACACATGTAGAAAATCCCTAATTTTAAAACACATCGGCCCTGTATTTTAAAGATAAGGTTGAAGATGACGTTTTTTGTCGTCGAAGTGGGTCGAAAAACACAAGACGACAACATGTAGTACATTTTAAATTCGACGATGACGCAAAATGTACTTCTCTTTTTTTCTATTTTATTGTACGGTTGAAACTTACGCGGTACGGCTCTAAGTTTTACAAGAAAACGACAGAAAAAAAACCCTTACTTAAGCACACAAAGACGCACCCTAATAGGCTTACCATATTTTTATTGCTACTGAGTATCCGGAATTGAAAAGTTTCTTCGAGAGCTTACAACATTGGCCTGCACAAATTCAAGACTCTGGCCACCTTCTCTTACACCGGTACACCGCGAATCGTAATTAAAGTTATGGACGCTAATTCCGTCACCCCAAATTTTGACTTTATCACTATAAATAGTACATTATTCTAAATTGTTCATTACGTTATTTAAGGTACTTTTTGAATGAGCGTTAATAACTCTAATACAATGCCGTTTTAAATAGTGTGGTCATAGTTCGGTGTCTGACTATACTTTATGAAGTAAGAAAGTACAAATAATGATTTAGTACAGGTCGTTTTCATGGAACTGCGTTTTAACAAACCGCGTAAAACAAACCTCATAATGACGTGAACTGTACATTTTGTCAGATTTTGTACTTGTACTTGATTTACAATGGATATATTCAGCGCCCAAATTTACGCCCAAATTAGAGTTAGGGTGAAGTTCCATTAGACGAATAGTGAGGTTGTTTACAGAAATTCGGACCTCTCCGTACTAAGCCGTACCTCTTATTTTGTTTTTATACGGAAAACAACATTACAGAGAATCTTGCTAATATTCTCCAAAGGTATGAGAGTTAACAATGACCGTCGGATATTTTTTCGCGAAGCATTCGCTTTGAAAGTTTATGTAAATGGTGATGTACCTCGCGAGGTACATCACCAATTACATAAATAATTGAGTCGCGACACGTTGGATAATGAGCATACGTGTCAAGATGACAACCAACGGAAATCAAAAAAATCGCACATGATATACGCATTTTAGAATCCAACATAAAATACAAACGAAATCTCGTAACGCATTTTCGTCACGCTATTTTTATTAGCACCCATTTGCAACACTATTTCTGGCAGCGCTCATTCTTCACTTGAAAAAACATGAACCCTAAAACAATGAGCTGCTCTCTGATAAAGCGTTTGGGCGTCTGCAAATAGTACAAAAATTGTGTTGTACGATGACATGGTCCGCGCGTACATGGTACACAAATAAAGATTTCAACTTCGTTCAGATTGTAGCATAATATAAAGCTGGTTGTACAATTACAGAATGTCCATCAGACGAAAAGTGGGGTAGTTTACAGAAATCAGCGACTATCGGTACCAAACCGTACCGCTTATTTTGTTTTTATACGAAAAACAATATTACAAAGAATCTTGTCGATACTCTCCGAAGGTCTGGGATCTGCGAGGCATTCCCTTCATTTTTTTATGTAACTGTCAACCCACCTCGAAGAGGTGGGTTGGCAGAAAAATAAGAAAAAAAATCGTGGCACGTTGGACGATTAAGCTACGTGTCATGAGGTAAAACCAACGAGAAATATTAGGATTTGCACATGACACGCGCTTTCCAAAATACAACCGAAAATAAAAATGAAATTTCGTAAAATTCCTTCGTCACACTATTTTCAGTAACTTTTGTTCATCACACTATTTCTCTCAAAGGACTTTCGTTATGTTAGAAAACAAAAACCCTAAAAAACGAGATGGCGTACAGACAGGTGTCTGCAAAAAGTATAAAAGTTTTGTCGTATGATTACCTCGTACGCTGGTACATGGTACAAAAGTGAAGGTTTGAAGTCAAGTTTGTCGGTGCTAAAAATCTGAAAGATATTCACTATTGGATCGTAGCTTGCGTGGCGGCAGTCAATTAAGAACCCCAGGTTTACACACTCTACGTGATGGAACATCAACTCATAGCCTGTTCCCACCGGAAAAAAAATCACTTCCGCAACAGACAGGCGTTCGAATAATGTACGGCTTTCTGAGCACCGACTTTGTTGTTTTCGGAAGTTCTCGGAAAACTGTACAAACGAACTTCCTCAAAATATTTAAGGATGTTGAAGTCGGGTTAAAGTGGCGTCTTTCTTTGAAACAGGCCAATGATAACTGTTGAAAAGAGGTAATTAATATTTCACTTCCCTATTTTAGTTTCGTTTTAAAGAAAGAGAGTAAGGATCAAAGGCGCGCCATGGCTGCCGCCATATTTAGAAAGTGGCAGTTTTTGCAGTTAAGGGTATTTTGGCTTAAATGATGCTTAGGTCTATATTTGAACCTGTGACCTCTAAATTCTTTATAGCCTAACGCCTTAACCATTAAGGCGTTACAAAACGATACACGTGACGGGTTTCATAAATATATAAACATTAACGAAACAGCTAATTAACAGCAGACTAACTAAAAGGAGCAATTTCTGCATGTACGCGAATCTGAACCGTGTAAAATATGTTTTGATCGGACGGTCGGCATTATAGCCGCCACGCGAAGTGAGCTTTTTGGCGGCATACGGATTTAGCGTCACGCGGTACCACGTGGCGCCACATTATTTGATAGCGGAGAAGATGGGAGGAGGAACCATGACTTTCGTTATGACAGGTGTCACCTTGTAGACCTTGTCGTACAATGGTAGTACAATAAGTACATCGCCCATTGTACCTTCTTGTACTTTATAGTGTTCCTATTGGACTAGGGTTTAATAGTAGGTAGTCGTGAGTAGGCAGACCGAGACTTAGTAATATTTAGGTACCTCTCTCTCTAAGAGAGCTTGTAACTATAAAGGTCATCTTTGACCAGCCATAACTTACTGCTCAGGTGAGCAAATTCAGTGATTCTTTTTGCGTTTGACTCAGGGGAGTCTTGTCCTCACAAGGGTGAGAGTGGTCAGAATATTTGTGTACCTGGGCGGCGCTTATTCAGCGGGAAAGTAGAAGGGGCAAATATTATCCTAGAGGCTTTACATAGGCTGCTCATTCTGTGGGTCAATGGAGACCACAGAATTTCAATAACCCTAAAAGCTGACGTAGCAAAAACAACACTTGAACGGCTATTTCATAGTAATCGCGCAAAAAAGTTGTAGAACTTTGAACCACCATTGTCATCCTTCGAACTAGTAAGTTTGAAAAACTACAGGTTTGTTTTCGCGCCTATGTTTGTTGACGTCGAAGCATGTGACGTGTCACAGGACCCCTTCAACCAGAGTTATGTGCCAAAATTTTGGTGTGAACAAGACCCGTTTTCCGATGAGTTCTGCGAAAGTCATCGGAATGGGCAAAAAATTACAAATGCTCCGATGGGAACAGACTGTCAATCAACCCAGTCAGTAGAGTTGGCCATACGGTTATAGAAACGTATTATAGGACTTCACCCTAATTACGATTCGCGGTGTAGTGTACAATAATTTCATAGCCACTAGGTATCCATAATATTTTCCTTAGCCAAAGCAACCTAAAATGCATAAACCCTCAATAACACATGAAGGCCTACATACTGCTTTGCAAAACCTAAGTTTCGCACACAACAATTGCCTGGTTGTTTTGCATTCACAATTACTATAGTCTGCATAGATAATTAGGTCCATTGAAAAAAAATCTAAACAACGCTTAAAATTTTAAAACTGGACGTCCGAAAAAGAGAAGCAAGACCTAACATGCGGATTCCACTGGTCTTTTCGTACTTGATTACGTGATCAGTTTAACATCACTGAGGTCACAAGATTCGCACTGTTAGTATTCCAAAAATGTTGGTCTGAACAAACATTTTTGTAAAAACTGGACACATGGAAAGAAGAAAGCCACCAGCACAAGAGGACACGTAACATGAAAGCCTTAACGGAGCAACCGTATAACGTGACATGTCGTACACGGAAAGGACACCATTCGACGTCATATGAAATCTAAATTCGTCACTCTAGCACGGCAAATTAAGGACACACCAGACCGCAACAAAAAAACGTAGCATCAATTCGTCTTTCATGAGCCGGCCTAATGTGAACGAAATCTCAACAGTTGTAAGGATTTCGGGATGCGTGAAAAATGGGTTGTTCAAACGCGCAGTATGTAGTTCTATACATAATGTGGAATTTTTTTATTATGTACGCCTAGAAGTTGTCTAACTATGATTGACGAAGGAGTAAGTTAAAAGTAAGGGTACGTCTCCATGTGCCAAAGTAAGGAATTTTTTCTGTTGTTTTCCCCTAAAACTTAGCGCCGTACCGCGTAAGTTTCAACCGTACAAAAAAATCGAAAAAATGAGAAGTACATTTTGCGTCATCGTCGAACTTAAAATATACTACATGTTGTCGTCTTGTGTTTTTTGTAGAAATTAATGGTCTTTTAAAGTATTTTCTAGGTCTAAATAGAAATATAGAAAGAAGCCGAGGCAGTCTACCTCTAACTTCTCTCTCCAACTCTCAAACTTGTCGCAGTCACTGAGAAATTGGAGAGGAAGCTAGAGCCATGGCTACCTAGGCTATCTTGAGGTTTACGGGAAATATATATTAGGGGTTTATTTAGTAAAAAAATATGTGCCGGCCATAGGTATTGAACTTCGCACCTGCCGGACGGCAAGTTGCAGGTAGACGGTAACCTTAGCCGTTAAGTCTTGATGTAATGTTACGTACTATATGGTTTGATAATTAATTAAACATTAATACGTAGGATAATTCATTTTACTAAAATTGTTTACGGGATACATTGAACCGATAGTATAAAAGTACAGATTACAGTATGGATAAGAAATCAATACCACGCATTGATTTCTCAAGCGAAATGAATACCGCGAATGTATTTATTACGGCAACGATTAAATATGAATTTAATTGGACGGCCGGAATTAGCGTCGAGATTGTGGAAGAAGATTTTGGCGGTTTGTGGTCATCGCCACATCGGATGACACGTGGCGAAATGACATTGGATCGTGGTATCTCCGGAGATTACGGCACCGAATCCGGATATGACATGTGTCGACATTTAGGCCATGTCATTCAGTGTCCGTACATAAAGTACACCGGCAGCTGTACTTTTGCGTACGGAACTGTAATCTGATTGTTTTCGTACATCAAAAGATAGAGTCTGTGAGAGAGATAAGACCTAGAAAAATTAGGAGATAGGACCCTCTCTCCCAGAGTGCTTCTGTACAAAAGGTCAACTTTGACCCTCCATAACTTACTGCTCAGGGGAGCAAATTCAGAGATTCTTTTTGCTATCGACTCATAGGAGTCTTGCCTTCACACGGGTGCAGGTGGTCAGAATTTTTGTCTGCCAGGGTGGCAGTTGTTTCTACTGAAAAACAAAGGGGTCAGGATTATCCTAGAGGCTTCTTGGAAGCTGTCCACTTTGAGGACTTATGGAGGTCTCAGAGTTTCAGGTTATGGGCCCACCCTCTAGGGTACCAATCTTTAATGGAACTGGTTTCATATACTAGGAAAGTATGATGATAGGAGCTCTATGCAAAAAAAGGTTTTGGGAGATAGTGAGTGGACGGTTGGGGCGTCAATCAAGTCTTAGAATTCCTCCAGGTTTGGAGAAAGCAGATTCACCAGGAAAGAGGATCCACCTTAACGGAGGAAACAAAAGAAAGAGAGGTGGTGGACAAAGGAAAAGAGAAGGAGGCGACCACACCAATAGCAACAGGTTCGGCATTCATGTCACCTATTCCGAGGAACGAGGAGAATGATACTGAAACCTGGGACTTCAACATTATGGCGACAAAGCACTTCATCCTACGCCATCTCACTCAAGGACTTGCATGTCCTCATTTGCAGGTAGAAAGGGCATCCGATCTGTGGATGGCTCTCATAAAGATGTACCGAAGTGGTACGATTCAGCAACAACAGTTGGCTGATCAGAAAGTTAAGGAATATGTAAACAAAGGGGGGAAAATGTTGGATTTTTGCAATGAGCTTGCTACACTCTTCATGGAGCTAGAGAGTGCAGAAAAAGATTTTAGTGAAAAAGAAAAGGTTAACTGTTTACTGATGAAGTTACCTGATGAGTTCGAGAACATAGTCAACCGTGAGAACATAGTCAACCGTGTGCAGGACTTGCCGGACTCAAGGTGGATATGGAACTTAGTGGTAGGGATGATTCTCGTTTGGGAGAATACGATTGAGATCCGAAGGGGAGGAAAGAGTGGCCAAGCCTTGGCAACTTCGACCGATTGGAGGAACAAGGATTCCCGGAAACCGGTCGGAAACTATGGGGGAAGGGAGCAAAAAAATCAGGCCGACGAGTTCGGGCCAAGGGCTCCTAAAGGTTTATGTCATTTTTGCAAGAAACAGGAGCACTATATGGCAGAGTGCACTAAGCGTACCGAGCTTCGGTTAAAGGAGGGGCAGACCGGTGGTACCCTAAGAGGAAAAAAAAAGGCCCTTGTGACACAGGTACATGAGGCGCAATCCGAGGACGAGGACGATGAGCTCATTTTGGATGAGGAGTTGGAGGCGAAAAACGAGGTCGAAATTCCACGATGGCAGAAATGTGCTTACGGTGGATTGAAAGGTGAAGCAGGCTGGATTATAGATTCAAGTGCCTCCATGCACATGTGTAAGAATGGGCACTTGTTCACTAAGATAAGAAAGATTCCCACCGTAGAGATAGAGTACAGGGATGGGAGAATAGTCACCACTACTCTTGTAGGATCGGTAGATCTGAAAGTGTTAGTAGAAGGAAAGACATCCATAGTAACATTCTCCGATAAATTGTTTATTCCGGAGCTGAACAAAAACCTCATCTCTACATCGTATTAGATGATAAGGGTTTTTTCACTAGCACTAGGGAAGGAGTCTTTACTGCTAGTTTTGAGGAGGGTGTCTGTTTCATTGCTGAGAAAGGTAGCCATGGGATGTTTAGGCTGATCTTAAGTAATGAAACGAAGAAACTTTATTATGCTGGTGTTCATGATATTATGATGTGGCATAAGAGGCTTGGGCATGTGAATCTAGATAAGTTAAGAGAGATGAAAAAGATGGGAGTGGTGGAAGGGATTCAGTTCAGTGAGAGTGATAATCTAAGTGATTGTAGTGGATGTGCTCAAGGTAAAGCACACAGATTACCCTTTCCTAAAACAGCCACCTATAAGGGAGAAAAAATTCTAGATCTAGTACACACAGATATTTGGGGACCGACTAAACTATCCTCACCGGGGGGGAAGAGATTTATGATGACTATCACTGATGATTGGTCTCGATATTCGCGGGTGTATTTTTTGAAAAACAAGTCCGAAGCTCAGGATTGTTTTAGACAATATAAAGCATGGAGCGAAAAACTCCATGAAACTCTAATCAAAAGAATAAAGAGTGACAATGGTGGAGAGTATACTTCTAACTAGTTTGAGGATTTTCTGAGGGAAGATGGGGTCCAACACCAAAAGACAGTTCCAGAAAACCCGGAACAGAATCGGGTAGCTGAAAGGTTAAATAGAACACTAAGTGATAGTGCTAGAAGTATGTTGTCAGATAAGAAGATAGGAAAAAGGTTTTGGGCAAAAGCAATGAACTGTGCTAATTACCTCAAAAATAGAGTTCTTACTTCATCTATAAAAGATCAAACACCTTATGAGAGATGGACAGGCCGGAAACCAGACAAATCTCACTTAAAGGTTTTCGACAGTCAAGTATTCAGTCTAGATACAAATCGATCTGATTGGAAGCTAGATCTTAAAGGAAAACCGGGATACTTATTAGGATATGATGAGGATGTTAAAGGATATAGAGTTTATGATCTAAAAAGGGAAGATATAATCTTAGTAAAGCATCTAGTAGTTATGGATGAAGAAAAGTCTGTGGATCCCTTCAAATATACAAAGTCAATAAAAATCAGATTTGAGTCAAAAAATTCCGATGACTTTGAGCTTCCTAACTATCCAGGTTTTAGAGAAGATGACATTCTTGCAGGTACAAATCAGACCGAAAAGAACTCGGCTATGGAAACTCCAGTGACAACTCTACCCGAAGCGGAAGACGTGGTGGAAATTGATTCGGAATCAAGGGATAGGGGAGAAGCTGAGATTGTTCGAAAGAATCCACGAGAACTATCTATTCCGGCCTCGGTTTTTGAGGGGGGGAGGAGAAATAGCAAAAGATTGCAAGAAAAACAGGTTAATAACAAGGTAACAAAACTATCTCATCAAGATGAACCTTAGACTTATGGAGAGGCGATGACTTGTCCAGAAAGAAACCGGTGGAAGATAGCCATCAATGAGGAGATGGCCTCAATTATGGCAGCCGATACTTGGGAGCTGGTGGATTGTCCACCTAACCGAAAACGAATTGGTTGTATGTGGGTTTTCAAATTAAAACTGAACCCAGATAACACAATCGAGCGCTACAAGGCCAGATTAGTGGCAAAGGGATTTACACAAAAGGAGGGAATTGACTACGAGGAAACCTTTGCCCCGATTGTCAGATTTCCCTCCGTCCGCATACTTCTCAGTCTGGCAGCAGCGGAAGACATGGAAGTGCATTAGATGGACATCAAGACAACCTTTTTGCATGGAGAATTGGAAGAGGAGATCTTCATGCGACAACCCGAAGGGTTCGTGGAGGAAGGAGAGGAGAGTAAGTTATGACGGCTTATTAAATCTCTTTATGGTTTGAAACAGGCGCCTCGACAGTGGAATAAGAAGCATGATGAGTTTCTTATCGGTCTGGGATATATCCGGATCAGCTCATATCATTCAATCTATGTTTTCGAAGATGCGGAAGGTTTTATATTTATTGCAATTTATGTTGATGATTTGCTTGTTTTAAGTAAATCAATGGAAAAAATTAATAAACTGAAAATCGATCTTAAGGGGAGATTTGAAATGAAGGATGTGGGGGAAGCAAAATATATTTTGGGAATTCAAGTAAAAAGAGACCGAAAAAGAAAGATTATAAGATTGAATAAAAGGAAGCAATAGGGAACATGCTTGAAAATTTCAAATGGATAAAGCTAATAGTTGTACAACTCCAATGGAGTTGAAGAAGGGAAGTGACGGGAGTGAGGAAGAACGAGTCATAGTCTTAGACAAGGAATTATCTCATGAAGAACATAAGTTCATGCAGACTATTCCTTACAAGCAAGTAGTGGGAAGTCTAATCTATTTTATGAATTGTACCCGGTCGGATTTAGCGGCAATGGTAGGAGTGCTGTGTAGAAGTCTAAATGCTCCCACTAAGAAGGATTGGGAAATAGCTAAAAGAGTCCTTAGATATTTGATAGGAACTAGGGATCTATGGTTGCATTTGGGTGGGGAGAATAGTGACATCACTACTTGGAGTGATGCTAGTTATGGTGATGCTCCGATGAGGAGATGCACTTCAGGATATGTATTATATGTGGGTGATGGGCTTGCTGTTGGAGTAGCAAACAGCAAAAAGTTATTGCTCAATCCACCATGGAGGCTGAGTATATGGCCTCTTGCTCTGCTGTAAAAGAATTGATATGGGTCAAGTCTTTGCTTGGTGAGCTTCGTCACCTTAAGAGTGGTGTGCAGAAAATATTTTGTGATAATCAGGCAGTAATCGCTATTTCTGCCAATCTTAAACATCATTTTAAAGCCAAACACATGGACATTAGACTCAGCTTTATTAGAGAGAAAGTAGAAAACAAAATAATCAGTTTAGAGTACCGACCAGATAGTGAGATGGTAGCAGATATGATGACCAAACCTGTGCCTTCCCCTAAGCTAATTTTCTGCAGGGAGAAGTGTGGTCTGAAATTAAAGATTGACTAGAAAATAAGGGGAGTGTAGAAATTAATGGTCTTTTAAAGTATTTTCTAGGTCTGAATAGAAATATAGAAAGAAGCCGAGGCAGTCTACCTCTAACTTCTCTCTCCAACTCTCAAACTTGTCGCAGTCACTGAGAAATTGGAGAGGAAGCTAGAGCCATGGCTACCTAGGCTATCCAGAGGTTTACGGGATATAAATATTAGTTTATTTATAATTAGGGGTTTATTTACTAAAATTTATGTGATACCTCCAAGATTTGATCTTGGAACCTGCCGGACGGTAAGATGCCGGTAGCCGGTAGCTTTAACCGTTAAGTCTAGACATAGTGTTACGTAACGTAGGGTTTGATAATTTATTAAACATTAATACGTAGGATAGTTCATTTAACTGTAACAGTTTTACGGGAGACATAGATCCAGTTATGTAAAAGTACGGATTACGGTACGGATAAGAAACGAATACCGCGCATTTATTTATTTAGCGAAACGAATACCGCGCATGTATTTATTACGGCTACGATAAATGTGAATTTAATCGGACGGGAGGAATTAAACACCGAGATCACGGAAGATGATTTCGGCGGTTTTTGGTCATCGCCACATCGGATGACACGTGGCGGAATGACATTGGATCGCGGCATCTCCGAGGATTAAGGGAGCGAATACGGATATACCACGTGTCTACATTTAGGCCATGTTGTACAACGTTCGTACAGAAAGTACACCTGCAGCTGTACTTTTGTGTACGGAAGTATAATCTGATTGGCTCCGTACTTCAGTATATAGAGTCTGTGAGAGAGATAGGACTTAGAAAAATTAGGAGATAGGACCTTCTCTCCCTGAGAGCTTCTGTACAAAAGGTCAACTTTGACCCTCCATAACTTACTGCTCAGGGGAGCAAATTCAGAGATTCTTTTTGCTATCGACTCAGGGGAGTCTTGCCTTCACAGGGGTGAAGTTGGTCAAAGTTTTTGTCTATCAGGGTGGCAATTGTTCTTGCTGAAACACAAAGGGGCCAGGGTTATCCTAGAGGCTTCTTGGAAGCTCTCCACTCTGAGGACTTATGGAGGTCTCAGAGTTTCATTTTTTGACCCACGGCCACGACAAAAAACACCATCTTCAAACTTTTATTTAAAACACATCGGATCTGTGATGTGTTTTAAAACAAAGTATGTTTCGCGAAACGAATAGGAACACATATTCATTAGTGTTGAAAATTATCAAAAGCTTAAAACGAATTGAAGCGACGACGAAAAGTACACGATTCGCTATGTTTTATCGGGAACGGATTTTGTTTTGCATGGGTCTGAAGATTTGTGATGCCATGTCATGTTGACAGCAGGTGAGACGCAAAGGCAAAGCGCATCTTGCTCAGCCGTGAAACAACACAGGTTGGAAGACGGTATGTCTACGATGTCACGAATAATCATGCGACATCACAAGCACTTACAAAAAATAACGTGCGTCATGCTAGATTGTAGATGTTGACGGCCGTCACGGGCATTGTCAACTTATATAAGCGTCACACCCTTAAGTAACAATTTTGTTGTTACACATAGAGACACATGAAATCCGGGTCCGCCGGATCTGCGCTAAATAACAAAGTAGGTTCGCTAATTCAGAAGTACATAGAGACATACCCTAATACCTGTTCATGGACCCTTGTGCATTTTGAGTTTCAGTTTAAAAAAAAAAATCGTCGAGATTCAACTCTAAGAGGACCTTTTAGCTTTAGATACTCCGCGCTCCCATTGGCTCGGCACCTGCACATGGATCTCCTCGTCAAGATGCAAGGTGACAGGGCGTCACCTTATTTCTTCCTCGCAAAAAAAAAGCATAAAGCAGTCGAAGTAAAATTATCGACAAAAATTCACACAAATGTTTTGCATTTTTGGTCTTTTACACACGTGGCTGCCATATGCTAATGCCGACTGCATGGTACGTGGCTTAGGGCGTCTTCCCATGTAATCGAAACTTTGAAACATTACTTTGGATTATAGCGCAGATTTTACGGTGTACTTTTTCAAAGTGTTCCTATGTCAATCATTACTTGCGCCTTCATTATTTCAAATACGTGACAGGTGTAGACTTCTACAAAATATGCGACAACCTACGATAGTACGAAACGAAACGTAGACGGCTACAAAACTTCCTAAAATTTGTGACGTAGACAAAAACGGCAACGGTTGTAGATGTCGAGTTTTTTGTGATATTGTAGATGTTTAGGGTTTTGTGACATTGCGAAGTCATGCTACCTTGTGACGTCATCAACACGTAAACTTTCCGCCATGGCTTCTTGATTTCTTTTTCATACCATTTATGATTCGATATGCCATCAAAATGAAACAAAAATTAATGAAAAAGAAGGAAAAAAATATGTCTTTCATTTGATAGTATTATTGTTGCATTTCATTTAGATATGACAGAAAGAGGAGCGGTAATATTAAAAAGATGGGGAGAGACGAGGACGTTGTAAATTTTTGCAAAGGACCCATGAGTGAAAGTGGAGGTTCGAGACTCCAACGATTTTTTTTCCGTACATGCTTGTCATTTTTGTACGTACATGCGCATGACGAGCATGGAAAAAATTAACGTGTACTCTCCCTTGTTCAAAAAAATTTGAAGACGTTTCACGCGTGCAATACATGCCCTCTATTCGTCGATAGGGTGTTATTCTGGTTAAAATCAGATCGCGACTTGATTCCAGCACAAGTGTGAAGATGAGCTAGAAGTGGGTCGCTATCATAATAACGCCAAATTGCCGTACCTTCCAAGTTCGAAGATGACGCAAAATGTACTTGTGTTTTTGCCCATTTTTAGTACGGCGTAATATTTCCTTGTTGGAAGTCCCATTTTATGTGAAAACGACGGAAAAAAACCCATTACTTAAATGTAAAAGGATCTCCTACCTCTCAGAAAATCCCATTACTACAAAAAATCCCAACCACACATTCCACACATTGGAAAATACACATCCACATTGGACCATACTCACATAAGGATAAACTTTAAATTAGAAGAAGCTTCTGTCCACATAACATTAGCTTGGTCTCTTGCCCTCGTGGCTCAACCCTTCTTATTAAAGTGTTTTCCACTACTCTCCACTCTTAATAATTCTATCTCTTAACTACTAAAACACTATTTAGTTAGTAAGAGATTTCAATGCAAAAATGCCTTTTCTCCAATTTGGTATTAATCGCTCACGACCAAGATCAGCCGGAATTTCCACAAAATTTTCCCAAAGGAAAAGATGTCTACTCTCCTTTTACACTTCCCTATTTATCCATCATCGCCCTGGCAGAGTCAACGCTCCGTTTTAACAGGCTTTCACCTGGGCCAATCATTGATCAGCAAGGAATCAGACTGACCAATGCAAAAATGTGCGAAATCTCTTACTAACTACTTAGCACTTTACTAACCAATCAAACGTTACGTTTCACTACGTAACATTTACGTGCAAAAGTGCGCGCCAAACAAAACGCGACTTCGTACGATCGTGCGTAACAAATTTTGCAAGCGAAACTTCCTTCGAAATTCCCTTAAGTGAAAGTAACGTTTCGTAGTAAAATTTGTACGAAACGAACCACCGTGCATACTAAACGTTTCATTAGAACTTTATGAAACGTACACGCGTAATTTCGGTACTAATTTGACCCTTAACCCGTTTCAATGATACCCACTTGTTATTTAGACCCCACGCTGTCACCTAAATACACCCATCGCTATAACTTTTAAAATATAACTCCGAATAGCGTGATTGTTTCGCAGACGTCTACCAAATTTAGTACTCTATAATCATAACACCTTAATACCCCTTTATAAACAAGTTCGATCGATTATTACTGTTACATCATCCCCTCCTTATTACCCATCTGTGGACTTGAGGTTCTATAATTACTAAGGAATCCAGTTCCAATTCTCCTTCAGTTGGTCGAAGATTCGCTGGTTTTAATCAGCTGATGTGTATCACTGGATGAATTTTTGTTGAAGGCGGAAAGTCCAATTTGGCAGCAAGTGACGATATCATCTCGATTACAGTAAATGGTCCAATGTACTTAGGAGCAAATTTCCCCGTAGGATCCGATTGTCCCTCGATCTTGCACCTATAATGAGTTGTAGAAAGCCAAACCTTCTCACCTGTGCGTAACACCCAATCACCCCGTTCGCGGTTAGCATTTAATTCTTGCCTCCTTTGTGCCTCCACTAATGCATTCGGACAGTTTTCCAAACTGTTTCAACGTATTCCCAAAACTCTGTTCCAGAACCTCTATTCTCTTGAGTGACCCCTGTTATTAACTCTAATGCTTCTCTAGGTTGGTATCCGTATGCAACTTTAAATGGTTAGAATCCTGTACTAGCATGTTTACATGAATTGTATGCAGATTCCATTAATGGCAGTTTAGATTCCCATGTGTTTTGAAATCCAGTGCTAACAATCCTAAGCATTTATTCTAGTGTACGGTTGATCCTTTATGTCTGTCCATCTGTCTGAGGATGATAAGCGGTACTCATTTTCAATTCAGAGCCTAAACTTTGCTATAATTCTTTCCAAAAAATAGACGTAAATCTAGAATCTCTATCACTGACTATAGATAGAGGGACTCCATGATGTCTGACCACGTTGTAAAAATATAACTTTGCAATATCTTCAACTGAATGAGTGGTTTTACAAGGGATAAAGATTGCCATTTTACTTAACCTATCGACTACGACCATGATACTGTCATTCCTTTTAGATGTAGGAGGCAACCTGACAATAAATTCCATACTGACAAATCCCCACAGTCTTTCGGGGATATCGAAAGGTTTTAAGAGACCTTTAGATTTTTGGGTACTAGGTTTACTCTGTTGGCAAAGGACACAACTTTCCACATGTTTTGACCCCTCCTTTGCCATCCCAAGCCAAAACAATCTACTTTGCAATCGACTAAGAGTTTTATCTCGACCTAGATGTCTTAAATGCTCATGAGCTTCCCATAAAATTTGTTTTCTTAAGTCTCCCACTTCAGGAATGCATAATCTATCCCCAATTTGCAAATACAGGAAACCATCCTCTAGTCTAAAGTTTTTGACATGCCTCTCATTCAATGGGTCAGAATTCCCTTCGGAAATATTCTTGCAAATCACAGCAAAATAAGGATCTTTATCATAACCATTTCTAACAGTATCTAAAAAGAATTCATCCTGAACCATAGCACTTATTTCAAAACATCTACTTAACGGATATGCCACTATATTTGTCTTCCCGTGAATATGTTTGACATTAAATTTGAAATATGTTAATTTTTGCATCCACCTAACTTGTCTGCCAGTCATAATCTGTGCATCATTTAATCTTTGTAAATAAGAGAGTGTTTTATTATCAGAGTGAACTGTTAATTCTGTATTATGCAAATAAAAACGCCATTTCACCAATGCATGTACAATTGCAAGTAATTCCTTTTCATGTGTTGTATAGTTTTTTTCAGCATCATTGAATTTTTTGGACTGAAAAGCAATAGGATGAAAGTGTTTGCCGGCTTTTTGACTTATGACTGCACCTAGACCTTTATCAGATGCATCCGCAGTGATCAGAACTTCAAATTTCCCAACAGGGTCATGATACACCTACGTAGGGGCAGAGGTAAACTTCCCTTTTAGTTCCTTGAATGCTCCCTCCTGATCAGCTCCCCACACAAACATCTTTTTCTCCCGAAGTAAATCCGCCAAAAGTGCGGCGATCATACTGAAGTTCTAGATAAATTTCCTGTAATAAGTGGCCAATCCCAAAAACGATCTAACTTTTGTGACATTAGTAGGTTGTTTCCAATTTTTGACTGCTAAAATTTTGGATGGATCTGCATAACACCTTCCCCACTAACTATGTGTCCCAAAAATAATTGTTCACTTTTAAGAAAGCTGGATTTTGACAATTTTCTATATAATTTTCTTTCTCTTAACCTTTCCAACACTCTTCTTAAATGAATTACATGTTATTCTTTAGATTCACTGGAAACTAAAATATCATCTATAAACACTTAGACAAACTCCTCTATGTAATCTGAAAAGGTTTGGTTCATTAATCTTTGGTAGGTAGGTGGTGCATTCGTTAAGCCGAATGGCATCCCCATCCATTCGAAATGACCCACCCTAGTCTTGAAAGTTATTTTGTCATTATCTTCAATTCTAATTGGCACCTGATTAAAGCAGTTACGCAAGTAAATCAACGAAAATACTTTGGAACCTTTTAAACGATTTATCAAATAATAAATTAAAGGTAACGGATACTTATCTTTCACCGTAATCTTTTTCAGACTACGATAATCGTCACACATTCTCAACGTTCTGTTTTTTTTTTTTGACGAAGAGAACTGGAGCTCCGTACGGTGATTTGCTGGGCTGAATATGTCATTTCTCTAGGAGTTCCTTGATCTGTTTCTTTAATTCCTCTTGCTAAAATAAACTGTGCTTATAAATTCATGTGACAAGAGGGTTACATCCAGGTTCAAGGTTAATAACATGTTCCACATCTCGAGAAGGTGGCCTTCATGAGGGTAAATCACTTGGAAAAACATCTTGAAATTCAAAAATCAAATCCTTAACTACAACATCAGATGTATTAATGTCAGTTACAAAATCAGATTTTAATTTTTTGATAGTTTTAGTGGTGTCTAATTTAGGGATGACATCGATGTTAGTGTTTTCTCCCCCGTTTTCATCAAAAGTTGCCTCATTTACTAATAACAAGAAAGCATGATTTGTTTTATCTTTTAAGTGCTTTTTAAATTGTTTAGCAGATATCAAACCTTCCACTCCTAATCTGGTTATGTTATTTATATGATTCCTATGCAATTTCTTAGGAGATAATGCTTGCAAAACCTTCCAAGCGTGTTCAAACTTCACTTTCAAGGTGTTAATTTCCCAATTAATTTGAGGATTGTGTTCAGTTAACCAAGGCTTTCCCGTAATTAGTTATTCACTTCCCAAATTCATTATTTCACACACAACTTTCATTTTATGACCTTGGATATCAAGTTATATCGTGTCAGTTTGTAAGTCTAATGTGGACTTATTACCATTTGCCACGTGAACATGTAAAGGATTTTCCCTTATGACAGTAGGAATTTTATTTTCCTCTACAAATCTATGTGAAATAAAATTATGTGTGGCACCTGAATGAACCATTATTCCCAACGATTTTCCTTCCACTAATGACTCGAATCTAATCAGACTGTGTCTGGTGTCATCATTACTTAATTGTCCTAACATAGGTCTGTTGTTGAGAATTTCATCAGAAGGATTCTTTAAACTATGCAGTGTAGTGAGAATCATAATAAATGCATCTATCTTAGCTTTTCCATTCATTAATTTGCCCTCCAAGGTATATTCTTTAACTTCTGGATCCGCTTAACTCAACTGAGGACTTTCAGTTAGTCCTTTCCGTTTCCCACCTCTTGGGCTTCTTGCTCAGCTAGGTATAATGGAATATCCTCTTAGAGACCTTCATTTACATCGACTGTTTTCTGAGAACCTTTATCTGTACAGTTTTTAGCGTAATGACCTGGACCTCCGCATTTGAAACAAGTGATTTTCTTTTTGGGTTTTGTGCACTCTCTAGTAAAATGTCCCTCCTCTCCACTGTTGTAACAGTTAATCTTTTTCAGTTGTGCACACTCAAATGCTCTATGACCCTTTTTCTGACAAATAGTGCATGGGGGATGGTAAGGTTAGGCATCTGAGCATTAATACTTAGTTTAGGACTTTTAATGTATCCCCCTCTATTGTTAAATTTGTTTCCTGCATAAACACTTTGTCCACCATTCTGATTTCCTCAGAAAATATTTTGCCTATTCACCAAACCAGCATTTAGACCCTCATCCACAAATTCCCCCTCATCCCACTCTGATACTTCATTCAAATTACCCCTAAGTGATCTAGTTTCCCGATTATACCCCAACTGATCCTCTAATTCCAATGCCTTGTCTTGTAATTCTTTCAAATTATTAAATTTTTGATGTTTCAATTCTGATATCAGTATAGGGTTTAGATAATTTATGAAATGCAACTTAGTCATTTCATCAGTCAAACCTATGACGTGAATGCTAGATGAGTCAAATTCCACAATGTAATCCTTCACAGATCCAGTCTGCTTACAGTTCAACCACTTTTCTTCCATTCTGGATTTGAAAGTGACAGACAAGAATCGCGATTTGATCGCGTTTTAAAAGTTTCCCAATTAGCATTATCAGGAATCAATTTAGACCTTCTCTGAGTGTAATACCAAATTTGAGCATCGCCTTTCAGATGCCTAACAGCAAAAGAAGTGTAATCATCACGATCACAATTTCTAGATTCCAAATAATACTCCATATGAAAAATCCAAGCATCCAACTCATCAATATTCTTACCATCAAACGATGGTGCCTCACTAATAGACAATTTCAGATCTCTTATCTTTTTAGGTCTATCATGATCATCCTCGTTAAAACTGGCATTCCTTTTACTACTTTCACCCTTTTGGTCATTAATATCATTATTGGTCTGAATTAAGTTAATAAGTTGATCTAATTTCTCATTTGAAACATTTCCATTTTCTTTAACAACTTTCAATACACTTTTCAATTCGGAAATGGTTTCATCCACAGCGGCAACATGATTTTTAAATCTTTTGACCAATTTCACAGTACGCTTCTTCAACATATTCAAAGCATTCTCCATTTTACGTTTCCATGCACAATTTGTCATTATTACACAATTAAATCAAACAAAAAGAAAGAAAGAATATAATTTCCCAAAGAAATTTGCTGCAGATTTGAAGTCCTAAGATTGTTCCAATCCAAGACTTCTTCTCCTTAACGAATCCTTTGAAAATGTCAAAATCTGAGAAATAAAAAAATAACATTGACAGTAAGTTAGTGCAAATTCAAACTTCAATTTCCCAACATTGAAACAAAAGGTAAGAATTTCCCCACAAATTTTGCAACAGCAAAATTGAAAGCTCTCAAAGGTAAGATTTAACCACAAATTTTGCAACAGCAAAATTGAAAGCAATCAAAGGTAACAATTTAGGGTTTGAAATTTTTTGAGTCATTTTTGGACTCCTTTGCTCTTGAAGAAGTATAGTACTCCACTTTCATTCTCCTCCATTAGCAAATTTCCCACTTCCCACTACATCAGGATCTTTTACTCTCTTATCCTCACATCCTCACCCTTCATGGCTTCAAGCCCTCCCTCTACACATGAATCATTGCTAGGAGAAGGCAAGTTTGTTTCGCCTCTAGATAATTGGAGTGAGTTTCAGCGGTGGCTACACTGCCCACCCCGCCTTAGTCCTTAGGACCTGAGCACGCCCCACATCTAACCAGCGGCCGCTGGCGGTGTGATCACTTAGTTTTCCTCCAATTCCCTACCACTTCACATTGTGGTTCTACCGACACAGGTTAGAGCACCCTCACCGGTCACGGCAGTCGATATTCCAGTGAGCAAACTTCTCATTGGTTTCTAACCAAAGCTTTGATACCATATGTAACAGGATCTCCTACCTCTCAAAAAATCCCATTACTACAAACAATCCCAACCACACATTCCACACATTGGAAAATTCACATCCACATTGGACCATACTCACATAAGGATAAACTTTAAATTAGAAGAAGCTTCTGTCCACATAACATTAGCTTGGTCTCTTGCCCTCGTGGCTCAACCCTTCTTATTAAAGTGTTTTCCACTACTCTCCACTCTTAATAATTCTATATTTTAACTACTAAAACACTATTTAGTTAGTAAGAGATTTCAATGCAAAAATGCCTTTTCTCCAATTTGGTATTAATCGCTCACGACCAAGATCACCCGGAATTTCCACAAAATTTTCCCAAAGGAAAAGATGTCTACTCTCCTTTTACACTTCCCTATTTATCCATCATCGCCCTGGCAGAGTCAACGCTCCGTTTTAACAGGCTTTCACCTGGGCCAATCATTGATCAGCAAGGACTCAGACTGACCAATGCAAAAATGTGCGAAATCTCTTACTAACTACTTAGCACTTTACTAACCAATCAAACGTTACGTTTCACTACGTAACATTTACGTGCAAAAGTGCGCGCCAAACAAAAAGCGACTTCGTACGATCGTGCGTAACAAATTTCGCACGCGAAACTTCCTTCGAAATTCCCTTAAGTGAAAGTAACGTTTCGTAGTAAAATTTGTACGAAACGAACGACCGTGCATACTAAACGTTTCATTAGAACTTTATGAAACGTACACGCGTAATTTCGGTACTAATTTGACCCTTAACCCGTTTCAATGATACCCACTTGTTATTTAGACCCCACGCTGTCACCTAAATACACCCATCGCTAGAACTTTTAAAATATAACTCCAAACAGCGTGATTCTTTCGCGGACGTCTTCGATCTGCTATTACTGTTACATTGAACACATGGGAACATGCCCTTAGTGTTAATGTTTTTTCGCAACTTAAACAGTAATGGAATACGCGGTGTTTAGGGTATTTTTGCATGTAACCGAAACTTAGTCTTGCTATTTTGTTTTTTAGCGAAGATTCTCCATATAGATTTTAGAGCATTCGGATGTAAACGCAAATAACTTGTCACTTAAAAAAGTGACTTACGTAGACGTGTATGAAGAATTGTTACAGATGAAGTGGTACATAATATGAGGCGAAACTTCCACTCGCCTTCAATTTGAGGCGTTTCTCCGCACGCTGTACAATTTTTGTGACTTCGTAATGTCCGTACGCCACATTGTTGATGTGTCGAAACCCTCAAATATTTTCGGTTTCGTTTATCGTCTTCCCGCTTGCCGACAGGTAGCCAATATTTTTCATACGCCGTATGTGTGAAGACACGTGTTTTTGAGAGAGACGGCCCCTGTAGTTTAAGCGCACGCAAAACATTACGCACAGGCTGGAAACGTGCAGTGTGTTTTTTTTTGGTACTCCGCGCACAAAAATTGTAAAAAACTTTAGACACGTGCGACAGTGTCTGCCTATTCACTCACCTTATTGGACTTTATTTCAAATCACCTCGCGAGGTGATTTGATGTAATTTTTGAACATGTGTTAAAAGGACGCGAAAGTGGGTCGAAATGCGCTAAACGACAAATTGTATCGCGCTAGACGACAAACTAGTGTAAGCATAAACTTACAGGGTAACGCAACTTGTACGGTGGTAATTTCTATTTTTTGGTACGGCTGTGGATTTCTCGTTTTTTTCTAAGTTATGGATGAAAACGACAGAAAATAACTGTAACTTTAGCACATGCGAAACTACCCTAATTCCCAAAACTTAAAATTTCCTGCTACAAATCACGTTGTTCTTTGTTTGTTTGAACATTTTTCTTCGATGCGACAAGACTTGTTACGAGAACAGATTTTAAGCATTTTGTTTAGTACACTGTCAATCGCGCTATTAGAGTAAAGGAATAAATAGCGTAAAAAAAAATTAGTGTTATTAACACTAATCGGGATTTTTTTTTTTGAAAAAAAATATATTTACTTATTAATCCCTAACTGTAATTTGGGTTGTCCTGAATAATAAATACCCGCCCTTTCGATGTCTACAGTAATATGTGTATTTTTACAAAATCTGACAATTCGTACGCCGTCGAGCTGTTCACACGGTCGACGGGCGAACATATGAGAACGTGATTTTTGTCGACGAGTTTGCGTCTCTTTCTTCCAGTGCACATTCACATGTGTGCGCAATAATGTTAAGTATCTTTTTATGCCTTTGTAATTCAAAATGTACCATTTCGTACGGAGATACCCTGTCCGTATGCCACACTATTTCCATCGCAATGCACTTCCATTATTAACGCTAATTGAAAAAAAACCCCAATTAGAATAATGGAAAAAATAGAATTATGGATTGTATTTCATGTTTTTTTTTTGAAAAAAGGGTACTGAATTAGCGTTATTTACTCTAATAGCGATTGGCGGTGTACTTCACTCCAGGATCTTCGTGACTAGCCTGTCTTGCCCTAACACAAGCTTATTTGGTATGCTAACTTTTTTGTTGATATCCACAACATCAGACCGATGGAAATTTTGTAGACTGGAATGTGAGATCCCTTTGGGCATCAATTGTGCCTTAACAGCATTAGCTCCCACCGGACAAATCCCATCCACCGTTTCACATGCCTGAATATAGTTTTTGAGGAAAAACCATAGAGGTTTCATTCGTAATATGCGCACGGTAAAAAACTTTGAAAAATAATGCATATGCGCAATATTAAAAATTTCAGATTTTTTAAAATGCGTTGACCGACTTTGACTTAATTATAAAATAAAAATACGAAAAATTTCACCAGAAGTACACCGTGCATCGTAATTAGAGTAATGAAAAAATTAGAGTAAAAAAAGAGAAAAAAATAATTAGAGTAATTTACTTTAATTTATGTGATAGAACTGTTTCAAAAAGGAATTTAGTCTAATTTATGCGGTGTACTCTAATTTGGCAAGCTAATATCCTCAACTGTAAATAAGGTATTCGTACAGAATCTGAAAAAGCGTACAATATATCGTCACTATGACGTTTGCACTACGCAGTTTGTTAAAACGCATTTACATGATAATGGCCTGTTTTAAATCATTATTTGTACTTTTTTACTTATAAAAGTACAATTTTGCACGGTCGGATGTCGTCCGTACTCCACAATATTTAAATCGAACCTATATTAGAATTAAAAACGCTAATTAAACCTTACCTTAAATAGCATAATGAAAAAATTAGAATCATTTACTCTATTTGATGTGATAGAGTCGAAATTTCGAGCGACCAAATTAGAGTAATTTACTCTAATTACGATTCGCGGTGTACTACTTCAACTTAGGGTATTTGCCCATGTATTAAAGTACCGTGGTTTTTTATTAGCACAAAGGAGAGTACTCCCTATTTTTTTCATTGCCCATCACGCGCATGTACGTAAAAACATTGCAGTTAATCAAATTTAACTCAAAAAAAAGTTTACATGAACATTGGTACTGTTTAACTACACCGCGAATCATAATTAGAGTAAATTACTCTAATTCGGTCGCTCGAAATTTCGACTCCATCACATGAAATAGAGTAAATGATTATAATTTTTTCATTATTCTATTTAAGGTATAGTTTAATTAGCGTTTTTAATTCTAATATAGGTTCGTATTAAATAGTGTGGAGTACGGACGACCTCCGACCGTGCAAAATTGTACTTTATTAAGTAAGAAAGTACAAACAATGATTTAATACAAGCCGTTATCATGTAGCTGCGTTTTAACAAACCACGTAATGCAAACGTCATAGTGACGTTAAACTGTACCTTTTGCCAAATTTTGTACAAATACCTTAATTACAGTAGAGGATATTAGCGTGCCAAATTAGAATACTTAAATAAATTAGAGTAAACTTCATAGTTGAAAAAGCTCTATCACATAAATTAGCGTTAATTACTCTAATATTTTTTTTTAGTTTTTGTACTCTAATTTTTTCATTACTCTAATTACGATTCGTGGTGTAGCGTTAATTATTCTAATGTCGAATATTTATAGATAGTGTAACGTAAAAATGTGTTAGTCCGTACTAAAACTGCTCATTATTTAGTAAAGACGTACAAAATAAGTGTCAGAGAATGGCGTCGAAAGGGAAAATTGTGTGCGTCGCACGAAAAAGCGTACTGAGATTTGATTGCAAGTCATAAAAGACGAGAAAATCGCGAAAACGTGTTCGCACATAATTCAGGCGTCGAATATGTGAACACACAACTTCGCGGCACCCTAAAAGCATGGGAAACTATATCGATTTCATAACTCCAACAGCGATTCACGGTGTACTTTCAACCTTTTTTTATAAATTCCGTACATTATATCCGTACACTTCATCCGTACACGAAAAGTATACGAAATTTACGAAAAGTTCAGAAAACCCTAAAAATAATGCATAATAGTAAAAAAATCAAAATTTTAACGAATGAAACCTCTATGGGTAAAACTTATGTAATTTAAGAAAGTTGCCCAAAAGCCGGATGCGTTGACATTAGTTTACTCACTATTTCATCCAACATGGCCTGATGAGATGCTTTTAGATCAGCAAAGTCAAAATTTGCGAGGCATAATCTTAAAAAATGCTTTCTTTCGCGCGACAATTTCAATTTAAAGCAAGCACAATTATTGCTTGTGGGCGAAAAGCTGTTTGCGGCTTATGAAAACAAATTGTACCTAAATTTTTCTCACTCTTGCTTTGTTTCTTCCTACACTTGTTAGTTTTAGTTATTGTGGTTTGTAATTGCTCCCACAGTTCAAACAATTCTCCTAGTCCTCTTTTAGATATAGCTTTATGAACTGTTAAATCTAGTAATCCATGCGGGTTTTGAAAGTTAAACATGACAAGCTAGGCTCTTCATCTTCAGAAATGATGAACATTCTGTCGAGTGAGATTAATGAAAACGATTGATCCAAATTTCAAATGCATTACCAAAAGCTTATCCTTATTTAAGAGAGCTAAGCATGAAAGCTTCGCCCAAATATACGACTTCAACCATCGGTAACCTTATCTTTACACCAGCCATTCCAGGGCTTTTGAGAATGTACAAAACTTGACACAATACAAGGACATTGAATGCTAATCACAACAAAGCTCTGCCGAGGGTGAATGATGGGATGCCCTACACAATAATTTTTATTTCACCCACATTCTCGGATCCTGTCTACTTTTGAATTTTGACACATTACAAGTCACATCGCTTAATACACAATGATTTTTATTTCACCCACTCTCTCGGACACCATCTACTTTTGAATACTGACACGGATTACAAGTCCCATCTCTTAATAACACATCCCGGAGCGATTGTCGTTGCAGAATCGTTGAGATGTACTGCCCGTCTTTTCAGTTCACTGTCCGATGGCTGGAGCTTGGGTTCACCAGCATGTTCTTTAGGAATTGGGCGCATGTGATTGTCAGTGCTTGGCTCTATTTTGGGATTTTTCAGTGTCACAGAAGTTTGGAGCACATCTCCACTCTCTTTCTTTACAGTATTGGTGTGGATTGTGGCCATCGTCCCATCGTCTGTCTCGGCTTCGTGCACGGATCTTTCCACTGCAAAAAACAAAGCAAGCATAGAAGAGTTAGCCACTAGGCTACGAAATACATAATCGAGAGGACATCTCCCTCAATCATAATGTAATAGCTTTTATCTAGATTCACAACTCACAACCAAATGGTCATCGTCTTTAATTTCATAATTTGACAATTTGTATATAATCTCATAGCTCTTATATTCCAGAACAATCAGAACTAAACGTTCACACACTCTACCTGCGGACTAAAAAGCAATCCATGACTTTTAACACCCAAGCATCAAAGAACCCTTATGCCCTATCCATTTGTTCAAGTGCTTGTCCAAACTACTTCTTGCATCAATAACGAGAATGGCAAGAACATTTGTAAATGCGCAAACTACTCACCATTTACGACTTAAAAAATGGACCAGCATATGACCTTTTTTGTTAAACATAAATCCAACAAATAACAATCACCTTTTCGCAAACAAGACAAAATAAGAGAAAAATTAAAAAATAAAATAATATATATAAATAAATGTAATATATATATATGTATATGTATATATGTATATACATATATAAATATATATACATATATACATATATATACATATATATACATATATACATACATATATACATATATACATATATATATATATACATATATACATATATATATATATATATATGTATATATATATATATATATATGTATATATATATATATATGTATATATATATATATATGTATATATATATATATATATGTATATATGTATATATGTATATATGTGTATATATGTATATATATATATGTATATATGTATATATATTTATATATGTATATATGTGTATATGTGTATATATGTGTATATGTGTATATATGTGTATATATGTGTATATGTATACGTGTATATATATACACACACGTATACATATACATATATACATATACACATATGTGTATGTATACATGTATACATGGATATATGTATATGCGTGTATATATATATATGTATATATGTATGTGCGTATGTGCATAGAAGAAAATAGAGATGCAAGAAGAGGCAGGAAAGACTCCCAAGAAGTTTGGTCAAGTCTACTGACCATCATCCCCTTCCTGTTCCTCGAAAACTGTAATGGCCAGATGCAGTGATCCTGAGGTCGCATTGCTCAATTTGATCCACATGTCATGTCGTTGACCATCCCTCAGGCTAGATACATCAATTTCGCAGGTACCCAGGTCGTCATCTGAAGTGAACCTATCATAATCACGCACAGAAATATACAGGATAGTATCTTTCGTCCAATCTGGAATTTCGACTTTGAACTCCTCCAGCCATTTAGGAGTGAGCGTAGTTCGCTTGATGCTGGTTACAAATTTGGCTTTTCCCATTCTTCCCTTCACATAAGGATCCGAAAATCCTGTAGCCATATTCAAAACACAGGCCCTCACGGTCGGAAATTGCTGACATGCATCGCAACTTTCCCAGATCTTTTGAAACAGAATTGACGACAGAGTGACTGCCTATAGCATAGTAAAAAACATTCAAAAAAATATCAACATTTCTTATGCTAACAACAACTGCTAATGTAACTAAAACGAAATTATTTGTGCAAGCAGGATGAATAAGAACCGCATAGATCTCATTAGTAAGAATGATTAATGATGCAATCCTTACATAACTTAAATGTTATCTACAAATGACTTAAACAATCGTTACTTGTATAAACAAAAATGTCTTCGATAAATAAATAGTGTGATACATCCAACATACCATTTGAGTCGGCTGCCATAAGATGCTCAGCTTCAAGAACCTCCACAATAACATATCCCTCTGGAACATTTTTCTTCAGTTCTGGTGGTGGCATGTCTGTACCATCGGCTGCTGAAACATGGTCCAAACACATCCAAAATATAAACAAGGCGACCTGGTTAGAGCCTCAGTTCAGCATATTACCCCTGAATAGTTGTCACTCCTCAAAATGGTTGCACTGTCCAAAAGTCCCTAACAATCTCACTCAACAGCCCAAGAAAACAAAAGACGCCTTTGGTTGTTTTGTTTTTAGAAAAGTTTAAGCCAGCACTTTGTTAGCTGCATCAAAACGTAAATACCAAAATCAGCAAATGACCGCAAAACAGAATTTGGCCAATTTGGTCTAATACCGACAAAAGTACCGGCGATAAAGTACAAATTGCAGGCATTTTGCCCATATTTAACAGTGGGAATCAAGAAATCATTTGGTCTAATACCGACAAAAGTAGCCGGGATAAAGTACAAATTGCAGGCATTTTGCCCATATTTAGCATTTGGAATCAAGAAATCACATGAAGACAGAACACATGACATCAAATTCAAACACTAATTACCCTCGATCAATACTTGTACATACATTGAATCGTGATACTTTGAAAACTAATGTAACGCAAATGCATTAAAACATATTCCCATGTCGGTGGTGAACAGCATGAGAATAGGGAAAGGTTTGAATTTCAACCTGGAGGTGTCACAAGTTCAGGCCCTTTGCCGTGTGATGGTCTCATATGGTCAGAGAGATCCACATCATGGAATATCTCTTTCACCAGAAGGATCACATCGTTTATAACAAGCTTATTTGGCTGCAAAAAACGTCCAGAGTCACGTCATTTCAGAACCTTTTTATTTTATTTGACAGCAAAACACGTTTTTCGTTAGCATCATTAATTCTTTGCAAGTGCAATGTAACAAAGAGTATTATATTAACATAAATGGTAAATGGTCTCGAAACACAGTTGCACCAGTCCTCCTACACATGACCAGGAAACGTGAATTGCACTGGGAGACTGAAGAAATTTAAATGAGAGGAACTGATCAATTCTTTACGATTCTATTACTCCAGCGAAAACAGGAGATCAGGGAACCAGATAGAAAGGTTTTTGCTGAAAAAAGATGACGGAGTTATGGCTGGCAGCAAAAGAACAAGGAAATGACTACATACAAGAGAAAGGTTACCACAAAGAACAATAATGGAGTAGAAACGAAGCAGAGACATGCCTGGAACACACAAGGTCCAAAGGAGAACAAAGGAGAACTTCTATATGAAATGGCTTAAAAACACTTACAGCGACAATAGACCCTTTAAGAGCACGTTTCAAAGTAGCATCCTGCACACAGTTAAAAGAAAGGGACAAGATTAACCAGCGTTAAGTCTCGAACAAGCTGGAACAACAATCATTAAATATAAGAAAAACCGCGAAGCTGCCATGTAAACTCTAACATCGCAATATCCTTCACAATATTAAACAGAAACAGGATGACAGGCCAATAGAGACTTGAACAGAAACCTCTATGCGCTAAAGAAAGATTAAGATTCTGAAAACTTTACCACAAAAGCGGCTACAAGTGGCAATCCTGCTGCATCAAAGCCTTTTCCGAGGCCGAGCCCCATAACCTTGACCGATAAAGATATTTTGGGTTCGCTGACAAATGCCATCTCCACATGGTCCAAGAAAGGAAACACAGCGGAAAATTTGATACTCACTCGCATCTATAACAGCACAAGACAGACGACCACAAAAACATGAATGAGGTAAATAGTACGAAGGCGTTGTAAGAAGTTGAAGATTCACCATTAGTGGCCATGAGCTTTGATGAGAGCAAAGAACGCCGTAAAATCGCAATACTTTTAGAGAACCTATATATGGCGAGAAAGTGACAGTGGGGGTAACAAAAAGTGAAAACAAAGCAGACATAAGTGGGTAATCTGGCCAAAGTCAAAAGTTTCAGAACAAAACGTATCTCTTACCCTTCCAATTAGGTGAAGGTCAGTGGCATATGCTGTCCAGGGAATAAGACCAAGTCCTGCCCAGTTTGAACCGACTCTGGCAACAAATTGCATATACATATCTTTTGCACATGGAAGTTCCACGTCCATTTCCATATCCTGTTTCTCCCACTCCCACCAACACTGTTGTCATTTTCCTATAGCTGGTAGTCAGAGAAATAGATGTAAAAGGCATAAGCAAAAAAAACACGTTGCCGCAACTACAAAACTCTTTATTTAGGAAAAAAACTTACCAAATGGTTGCCAGGCGAGTTTGCGCGATAAACTCTTGCAGCTTTCACTACTGGTGGCCTACTCCCCATATGAACTCTTTTCAAATCGAGCTTTGTCTGCATAAAAAGCTCTCCAGATATTAGTTTATAATGCTTGTTTTTATTAGCATACACTTAAACCTGCATTTAGAGACCTACGAAAAAGATGATCCCCATATTATAGCTTCCAATTTTACAATCACTTCAGCAATCACAGAAAACAGTCCCTCAGAAAAGTGGCCCCATCCATAAAGACTCTCAGACTTCGTATCTGAAGTTGCCATAAGGCTGCAGCCTTCTCAGAAGAAAATCTAACTACTTGCAATATACTAGCCTGTGTATCATATCCACAAAGTCACCACCAATCCAATGCATTGCCACAACCAAATTGCTGAAGGTATCTCATTGACTACTTGTCCTTCACTTCAGGTGACCCCCATTCATAAAAAGTTAAAAATCTTCATTCCCCTCTCAGCAAGCTGTTCCATGACTTACAGCCTGAAATTCTCCAGTCGGAACATGGATTTAAAAATAGACACAACAGGCCAAGCACATGAAAAACACGATGGCTATTTTGGGTGTCAAGAGGAGGAGCTCAAGCACATCAAAAAATTTCCACGACACAATCATGGTCAAGAAGGTATTCCGATACACTTGTTGGCACCTCTACACACACCTTAAAAGTCCACACAACAAAATAATTGGAGCAAGATAAGCGCAAAGATCTCGTGTCACCATCAAAGACTTTGACATGTGTTAATAGACACCATTGGACTTCCCAACTCGACAGGAGATTTTGCAGGAGCTAGAAAATTCTCAGGATCCATAATTAAAAAAAAAGTCAAGCCCAACAGGTTTGATAACTTACCAATATTCCTGGCTTGTAGGTTTGCAGAAACCACGGTGCCAACAGAGGAACCATCTTGAGAGACACAATCCTTTCAAGCCATATGGACCAAGCTCGTTCCAAAACTTGGTTCAACCAACGAGCACTCTCTTCCTCTGGAACATCCTGCAGCCACCTGCAATTCCCAGTTTGAAACTGCCTTGCGATTCTTCAAGCAAAACGAGTGAGAGCAGGATGACGTATAATTTAACCATGTTCTGTCCGTATCATGGAAAGCTAAGCAAAGAACCTTGTCAAACAAAAATGAAGGTGTTTGAACTTGCAACAGCTTTCACAAAAACTTGCCATGAAATAAGATAACAGTCAAAACGCTTTACAAAGCAAAATATATGCACGCTAGTTTATGACATGAAGCCCAAGGACAGCTTTGTGTTCTCCAGGGAGCAAACAAAATATGAATTTCAGTCCGCAACATATGAAGGAGCCAGAGACGGAAAAAGCAGTGCATTAAATAGCGTAGAGACAAATTTACGGTCCAAATGTGACAACAAGACAGTGGGCATATCAGAGTTTTTCCCGTCATCCCATTCACTTGAAGAAACAACTCATTATGCCGGTGGTTATAATGACGCACAGATAGGAAAATAAGCAAATGGAAAGAGATGTTTACCTTCTCGAGCAGCTCTTCCTTCAAAATGTCGGAGCGAACTTGAGCACGTTGCAGTCCTATTTGCCTTTCATGAACCTGACGGCCACCCAAATAATCCAGCTTAAATAATCCAGCTTCAACAACCATTCAACAACTTTTATCCTTCTCTATCTAGCACAAAAACCATCGGCGCCCTTAACAAAAAATAATGTGCCCCGTCCCAGGTGTCATTTCAGGACAATATTCTGTAGCTTTTCGGATAATGTGGCAAAGAGAGAACAGGAGTATGAATCTCACCTGCCACAGAAACACAACCATCCAGGGTACAACCAAAATCACATTGAAGTTGAAGCGTCCGAGAATCCACGTGATGGAGATGACTATAACCACATGCACCAGTATTGGCCATTCCAAAATCTTCACAGCTAAGCTGTTGACATTTTTCCAAAATTCGTTTGTAGCTCCAAATGCATTTTCTTTTGAATGTAGAGATTGTCCAGTCCCTGACTGTGCCACCCTGGATTTGCAGATAAAAAAATGTACAAAAATTCTACAATTACTTGCGAACGCTCACTGTTTTGCAGAAGCAGAAGACATTCACATAGAGTTGCCTGACTAGTGAAGTATTAAAATACTTTCTGACCTCCAGGCTGTACCAGGAGTCTCCTCATTGGACAAAACTAGTTTCTAAGTGATTTGAAACCATTTCCTGAATATCCTGACTCCCTTGCTCGCACAACACTTCAACGACAATAACATTTGTTTTTAAATTAGTCATGTATGACAGGTCAAGTATTGCGACAGTAGGCATATTCTCATTTACAATTTTTCATCTTTTGGTCCATGTTACGCAATTTTGATCAGATATTAGGGGGACATGAAAGAAAGGTGACCAAAAGAGGACCAGAAGATGACAAAAAAATATAGGTGAGAATGTGCCTAATGCCGGAAACCAAAATGCCAAAACAGACAATCACATTTTGTCGCTTATTGTATGCTATCTGCTTTAAGCAGACATGGAAACACTAATAAACCTTCTAGCTCTTGTTTATTGCTCACCTATAAAACGCATGAAAAATGACATATCCCTCATAAGCTCATATGCATGCTTACTAACATAGAATTTGAAAAGTAGTAAAAAGAGCTCCTCTGTTTCTAAAATGGACACATTTCAATTTCCAGCCGTCAGTAGATTTAAAAGAAAAAAAAAATGAACTTGTCCAGAAATTTGTTCAGAATGGACATTGATTACACCTCTGTGAGACTTTCATTCCTCTTTTACTAGAGGCATCAGCGGCAGCTAAGTCACCGAATATACCAGCTTAAATGAGGTTGGGAAAAAAAAAACAAAAACACCTTCAAAGCAGGTTACTTCGCATGAGACAAAACAATAAAACATAACCTTTGATTCTGAAGAAAAACACAATCTTTTCAAAAAAGATGCAAAACTCGTACTTCAAATAGCTGACTAAATAAATAAATTTCTCCAAACTCTCTCTTTCGCCCAGGCATTTAGCTGGAGAAAGCCAACCTGTTTCACTTTACTAACATTTTAAAAATGAAAATTTTTACTGACGTTTCTGCAACGATTTTTTATGCTAGCTTTTTTGAAACGAAACCACTCACCCCGGTAGCTGTTGGTTAGCTTTTGTCTTATTATTCAAAAGAGGCTGATTATCTGAAGGGAGATTTGGAGATACTGTTGTTGGAGATTGAGCCCGAGAAGGTTCATCCTCCTCCAACTCTCCACCATAGGCAGGTAACCCTAATCCTTTAGGCTTCCCGTCATTTGCATCAGTCTGTTTTTCTGAATCATTCTTAGAGCTTTCCGAATTTTCTGGATTACTTTTAGAAGCCTGTGGAGCATTCAAGCTGTCGTCCGCCTTACTTTTATTTTCATCCTCATGTACTTGCTCTTCCTTACCCTTCCTAGGGCTACGCGGAGTCTTTCTTCCAAACACCATGGCAACAGTGAGGAAATGGAAGCAATAGTTGGAGTGGTAGAGAGTGGAAACAAAAACGAGTGTAGACGAGAGACTATATACAAGTGGGAAGTGTAGTACGGCGTTACCCTAGTTTCTTGCAAGTGACTCCTTAACCAGGGAAAACGGTTATACTGGTTTTGTTCACGTTTGTTCGCGATGCTATCCGTTTGAGCACGTTTTTATCCGTTTTCTGGACGGCTTTTGGTTGTAACCTACGGTATGTCAGCGAGATGCCGTACATATGCACGCTCCCTTCAAACATACCGATTGGATGAGAAATTGAGAATCGTTAGAAGTGAGAAGGAACGCACTCAGGGGCTTACCACAACAGTACAGTACTGTACCTTCAAGTCTTCGACGCATTTTTTGTAGGTGTTTTTACTATAAAATCAAACGAAA
This sequence comes from Zygnema cylindricum, assembly GCA_037447655.1. NCBI lineage: Eukaryota > Viridiplantae > Streptophyta > Zygnematophyceae > Zygnematales > Zygnemataceae > Zygnema > Zygnema cylindricum. The sequence goes on along the minus strand of JBBHKE010001280.1, from coordinate 65,873 downwards.
ACTTGTGTCGGCGCACAGATAGCCGTACGTTATGCGAATTTCCGTTTTTGTTGCGGTCGTCTTGGGCGTAACTTGCCAAGGACCTTGACCAAAAAAATGGTTAAAACGGGTGGCATCACAGAAACTATTACGAAGTGAGAATATTCCTACTGGCCAGCACGTGGATAGTCGTAGTGGAACCATTCTGCTTGTCTTTTGTTCGTGTGGATATTGACACGTGTCGTCTTTTCCAAGTAAGTCCTAGTGGCATTTCTAGGTGGATAGTGCAGATTTCAACTGGATACGTAGTGGCATATTCATATTTGCATACATGCATACATGCATACATGCATACAGCAAATGCCGTGGATCGTTTTTTAGAAATGTTCTCTTTTGCTTTTGCCTCGTAACAGAGGATTTGTTGTTAAGGGCAATGTCCGTTACTCCATTATAGCGAAGAGCCATTGGCTGGGCTTGTCGTATACAATAATGATTCGAGTGACATGCGTCTACTGGTCCTTTCTTTTGTTCGAGTTTGGAAAAGTCCACGCGGTCAGTTAACCGTTTCGCTAACGAAGGGCCTCTCCGTTAAAATGGACATTTGCCCTAAAATTCATTTAACAGGACGAAATCTGGTTTTCCTGTGAGTTCATTCGCAATTCGGGCAACACAAAAAAAGAGGGGAAACATATATCGACAATCTGCAAATATCAACGGAAATGTTTCTACCAAGGTTTTCGTAATATACGACAAACAGCTTCCTACTGATTTTTTGTACCTTTTGAAAAAAGTTACAAAAACGTACATGTAAAAAACAGTATCATGTTCGACCACAACGCCACGTAGAAATTCTATTTTGTCTGTTCGGACAGACGGCTAGTTCTGTGTGGCAAAAGGCTGACACCTGTCATCCGATGGGCGCACCAAGTGGTCATCGCGGAAATCCCGCGTGAAATGAGCCACTTTTTGAAATGGGCCATTTGTCCTAACATCCTCGTCGCTGTTATTCCATTCCCATTTTACGGGAGATTCGGATTTGTCTTTTAAACTCCGGATACGGTATTCAAAAAGCTCTGTGACAGCTGTAGGTGAACCACTGGACTGACTCGAGTCTGCAGGTAATGGTGCAGCACACTACACCGCCAATCGTTATTAGCGTTGTGTACACTAATTCCATCCCGCTTTTTTATTTTTTTATTCTCCATTAGTGTAGTTCATTCTATTTTTTTCTTTTTTTCTATTTAGGGTTATTTTCAGTACGTTGTCTCTTAAATAGAGTTGTGTACGGTCAGTGTCACTGTACATAAATGTACCTTTTTAAGTTAAAAATTACAATAAATTATTTTTAGTAACTGCAGACGCATGAGAATGTGCGTTCTAAAAAGGAAAAAAAACCAGGTCGTAAAAAAGCCCGTTCCCACATATTCGTCCGACAGCCGCGTTTCGACCGTGTGAATGTACGATTTGTCAGATTTTGTACGGATATCTGTATTAGTGTAAGCATGTTTGCGACCGACATTTTTTTTTTCAAAGATCCAAATTACCATAATCAAACAATTAGAATGTATGATTTTTTCCAAAATTTTCAAATTCTTAAATAGCGTACACCACTGTAACTACTATTATACGCTAATCAAACTCCCACGCTAATAACGATTGGCGGTGTACTGTAGTACAGTATTGTACTGACATGTAATTTTCCAACATGTTGTACACCTGTTGCAATCAGTACACCGTGTATCGCTGTTAAATCGAACGTGTGAATGGAGAAATGATGTCTTAACAGGCGGAAAAAAACAGCACTATTAGCCTATTCGATTTTCCATTGGAGACTGCCGATCGGAATCTTTCCTTCCAATCACAACTGAGAAAAGATGCACGGAGAAAAGATGTTCGAAGTGTCGAAAAAATAACACAAATAGCGATACCCGGTGTACTGTACAGTTTATATTACAGCACACCGTGTATCGCTATTACTGTTGAAATGCTAATAACTTTTTCGCCAGTTAAAACATTATTTCGCCGTACACGCATGTCCGATTTTGAATTTGAGACCGCCTATCGGAAGCTGAGAATCTTAATTCTCAATTGCAACCGTCAGATCCACAATCCGACATGTGTGTACGGAAAAAATATTTTTTAAGAGACGAAAAAAACATTTACACTAATAGGCTAATAGCGATTCACGGTGTACTGTACAGTACAGTACCGTACTTTACTCTGCGTACCGGAACGGATCCGCTCCGATTACCAGAGTATAAAGAGTTTCACTTGTGCCGCCGCCTTTAAGATAGCGAGTTCTGCACTGCCACGTGCCGCATGTCGAGCAATCAGCGGCCGCTGCTGACCGCCGTGGCATTTCTAGCGGGAAACGCGGCACTCTGCTTCTCTGCCGGAACGTACTACGACGCTGTCTGCGATCTGCCCTTCTGGGAGCGAAGGGTCAGTATGTCACACGGAAACTATGGAAACCCTAAAAACCTAGAAACCCTAAAAGGGGGAAAACAGGACGTACATTATGCATTTTCTTGGCAACTGAGGCACGGGGTGTGACAACATTCTCAGACGCTGTTTCAGAAAACATTTCGGGGGAGAGGGAGAAGAGGGAAACAGACCTGTTGGAGGCATTTCAATTTGTGAAACATTTTTGTCTGTAGGCATTCTTGTTCTAGCTGGATAATTTATTTTGACTTCTTCCTTTGTTTTGAAGGTTCATATTAGAAACTTAGTAGGGAAAATGAAATTTTGACTTTTGTGTAGGTTGTTAGGATATGCAATATGAACTTGGACTTAGACCCCTCTCCCTACCCCTCCCTCTCCCCTTCCTCTCCCCCTCCCCATCTCCCTCCCGCTCCCGTCCCCCTCCCCCTCCCCCTCCCCTCCCCCTCCCCTCCCCCTCCCCCTGCCCTCCCCCTCCCCCTCCCCCTCCCCCTCCCCCTCCCCCTCCCCCTCCCCCTCCCCCTCCCCCTCCCCCTCCCCCTCCCCCTCCCCCTCCCCCTCCCCCTCCCCCTCCCCCTCCCCCTCCCCTTCCCTTTCCCTCTCCCTCTCCCTCTCCCTCTCCCTCTCCTTCTCCTCCCCCTCCCCCTCCCTTTCCCTCTCCCTCTCCCTCTCCTTCTCCCTCTCTCTCCCCCCTCCCCCTCCCTTTCCCTCTCCCTCTCCCTCTCCCTCTCCCTCTCCTTCTCCTCCCCCTCCCCCTCCCTTTCCCTCTCCCTCTCCCTCTCCTTCTCCCTCTCTCTCCCCCCTCCCCCTCCCTCCCTTTCCCTTTCCCTCTCCTTCTCCCTCTCTCTCCCCCCTCCCCTCTTTAAAGAAGGCACAACGTTCAAGGATGAAAAGAAAAATTTATTATCTTTGCTTTAAACACCTTATCAATTGATAAAAATAAGAAAATGATTTTATAAATAAAGAAAATTGCAAGCAGAACACACTGTGAATCATAATTAGAGTCGAGAAATTGTTATCATGGGGTTTATATTAGTGTTATTAACTTTAATGTATTAGAGTCAAGAAATCATTAGCTTGGGGTTTATATTAGTGTTATTAACTCTAATTTATTGGAGTCAAACAATTACCATTGCGAGGTTCATATCAGTTTTTATTAATTCTAATCCAATTCCGAATGACGTGGCTGGTTTTGCACCGTTTGAAGAATTAGTGTTAAGAAAAAAACAATTAGTGTCATTTATACTTTTTAATGTTCGAGGGTAAATATTAGGGCACCAATATAGTGTCATTGATGCTAATAAAGGTGTATTGTGTAGTGGTCTTATTAAGTATTAACTTATTGCACTAAAAAAAATGGCTAAAATAGTAAATGTTTTAAACATGGGGGAACTGGGAGTGGAATAGCGGTCTTATTAGATTGGTGGTGGGTGGATTTTGATTGGAGAAATATCTTTTGTGGATTATCCAAAACAGAGGGAGAGACGGAGACGTGACAGAGAAGACAGAGAGAAAATGTTGCCAGGTGTCCAGAATCCACAATTGACTCAACAAGAGGAGGCCTAGTTTTCTAAAGGTACTTTTACCACTACAATTGGAGGCTTTCTTTTTAATACTTCATGAACGATGGAGGGAAATAGTGTTGAAATCCATTTGTGCATTTTTACACCTGAGATTTTGTTTTTCAAAGGCATTTTAGACATTTGTAGTATATAGATTTCTGGAATATTTAATAACCTACCGGAGATCTTGAAGTTTTATACTTTGCATACTTTAATAAATGTTATTAACTTGAGTAATTAGAATTTCTTTTGTCAACTTCGTTGGAGATATGGAATTCAATAGATGTTCTTTCACAATTGCATTCCTCCCAGCCTATCTTTAAGCTTTACCTCTGTTAAATTTCCATTCCACCCTATTTAATTAATCTCCTACCTATTTAATTTCCACCCTATTTCTATGTCTAGGAGGACACACAAAGGTATCTTTTGCATTTTCTTCATGCATATGGTGGTTTTCATGACTCATTTTTTCCAAAAAAAAAAAGGGTTCTTTTCTCATTTTTCTTTTTTTCTTTTAATAGGGAGCATGAAGTGGAGAAATGCTTCAAGGAAAATCATCCATTATTTCCGACATGATTTTCGAGAAATCGCATGGCCTTCGTCCCTTCCCGACCCTCCCTCATTGGCCTCCCAGAATCGCAAACTGACTTACAGGCTTTGACCAATCCATCCTTTCTCACTCCCCCTCCCCCCTCCTCCTCTCCTCCCTCCCCTCCCCCTCTCCCTCTCCCCTCCCCCCATGTTGATTTTTTGATTCGATCGCGCTGCATGCATTATCTCTTACTTTTTGATAGTGTGGTCTACATTTGTCAAACTTAACCTAATCAGAAATATCATTGGATAGTGTAGTTTTCCGTTTTCCCTCACTTGTCATGATGCAACTCCTGTACAAAATCGGTTTTTGTTTTTTAAGAGGAAATGAAAAAAAAAAAAGAGCAGTAAAATGGGCTGAATTTCAAACTGATTACAAGTAAATGCAAGGTAGGCGCCCATGATTCCAGGATTTTCTAAAGTATAGTAGACACATTCTTTTCTCATCTCGTTGTGTACATCACACTACATATAAGAAAACTAGAAAACCTAAAGCTTATATAGCTTATTATGGTGTTCGTGGAAATTTTGGATTCTATCACATGATGGCATTTATTGCTGTCGTGTCACATGTAAGTGACTGTGTTTCTTGTCATTATCTGCTGATAAATGGTGACGTCTTGTGACTGACTTGTCCGTTTAATGAGTTAGGTGCTTATTTTGTTTTGTTTTTTTCGGGCTTTATGTGGGTTCTTGTTTCTTATCGTCTCTATTTCATAGGTTTTTCGGAGAGCATGGCGAGACTACCTGGCGAGTTGGAGAGGGCCCATAAAGGATCCCAGACATGCTCTACAAGAGGAGGCAGAGAGGAAGATGGAGGCGAAAGAGAGCGAAAGGAATATAGAGGAGGGACAATCCACATTGATGGAGGATTTAGGTGAGCAAAGTTTTGTTTCAATTTATTGAAATGAAAAAAGCTATGTGGGATGGGAAAACTCACGAATAATTTTCGTATCAATCTGAACACAATCGTTTGTTGTTGATAAGTGATAAATTGACATCGTCAAAGGTGGCACTTAGCCGATTTAGGGTGAAAGTAAGCTGAAGGTAACTAAACCTAGTTTTTAGCGGTTCACTTTGTCTTTTCGAACCCGGTTTAAAACGGTTTGGTTCGGTTCAAACGATCTTAGAAACCGTTCTGCTCGGTTCTATCAGACTGAACCCGGTTTGAACCGTTTTACGAATGTACGGTCAAAGGTACACATATACGTATAATAAATGTACCAAATAAAATATGAAAAAAAAACGAAAGTTGTACGGAAAAAAGTACGCCGATTGTACAAATTGCTTCCGTAATTCCTCTTTGGTAGAGCTTAGCACCATTCTGGCACTTTCAGTCCAAAGTAAGGTCGTAAAGCACGATGGACCCATTGTGAGCCCAATGTGATGACTCGGTTCAAATTTTCGGCCAATCACAGCTCGACACATGGCTTGAGGCAACAAAAGGATGACAAATACGGGAAATACAAAAATATTTGAAAATTGTTTTGTTACAGTTATTTTACCCATTTCAAAAAATTTCAATTTTTCCATTGGCAGTTTCCGTAGATTTTGCTGTTTTTTTCCTTCCTTTAAATTACACGCGAAACAAAAAAAGTGGCCTGCACGATCTATTGCTATTATTGAGCTTTCTATGGTCTATCTTTCCTGTACATTGCATTTTGCTAAACAACCTTATTTTGGACCGAAAAATGCCCTGTTTTGGCTAAGCCCTTAAATGAATACAAAGGTTTATGGAGTAATATGAACGGTTTAGTGGGTTAGCGGTTCGGTTTGATGATATCCAACGTTTAGTTTGGTTGAGAATTTCCAAACCCGGTCACTGTTTGGTCCAAAATGAAACCGAACCGAACCGGGCCAAATGCTACTCAAAGGTTCTGCGTTGATCTCTGACAGGTACATCGTGAAGCACTAAGTAGCGTTTTCTGTTCCGCTCTTTTTTCGACCTGCAGAATGTAAGAATGTGTTAATAATACTCTTTGTTTTTTTCTATCGCTAATTGGGTAAAATGTTTAGAGTCGTCCACGTCACTCGTACCTAAGAATTAACAGCACTAAAAGAAACCCGCTATTTATTGCTTAATGCTAATAGCGATTCACGGTTTACTATAGATGCTTTAAATGTGTGCAATGCGATCTATTATCTCGTTCGAATTGGGCTCTTGCAGTGTTGGAAATGTAACACACAATCATGTTAGAGAACAAGCATTGTTTTGGTCCCAGCGTGAAAGACTTGGCGTGCATGTGAATGCCTATTTTAGGAGCAAGAAGCATGGATGCTTAGCATTTTTTCTGTATTAGTTGTTTCTGAAAGGCAGGCTTCCTGACATGTGTACCTTTTCTTGCCTTAACAGCCGTGGCTGCAAAATCAGGAGCTAAGGGAATGAAGCCTTTCCTGCAACGAATTTATCTCGCAAGAGCTTCTGCTTATCGTGACGCTGTGAAGGAATTCGTTGTTGGATACCAGGAAGGTTTGGCACTGGCGGCTAGAAAGGAGGGCGAACACAATCCTAAATTATCTGACCGCGGTGGAGGAAATGTTTAACACGTGAATTTTGTGTGTTGTAGTCGTTTTAAGTTCTGAAGAGGTCTGGTTTGCGTATGTAACAAGCATGTATGCACTTGTTCGGCTTGGGGGTTTTCCCTTTTCTTTTCAATGAAAATTAGTAATTTACTTTTTCTCGATATTCGATACAAGGTTTTGGTTTACCCTCAACATGCAATATGTCGGCTGTTTACATACGGATTGCGGCGCGCTTTCTTCAAAGAAATTAGAGAACCCAAGTCTACGCAGTCTGAACTGATCATTTTTGACAATCGGTTTGCCGTTTAGGTTACAGACTACTGCCACAAGTGGTCTACGTCGTCATCAGAGTTAAGTTGCAATGCCTACTCTACCGTTTTTCAACTTACATTGTGTACTTAAAAGTGTTCTCCCTTTGTACAACTTACATGTATTGTGTTTTGTATTGATATATTGAACAAGTATTGCAGGTGTGATGTTATTTTGTATAACAGAAGCTAATAATACAGCAGTTGCACGGTTTCATGAAATTGTACAATTCTATCGAAAATTCACTTTTGGATGTCAACAAGTACCGTTTATTGGGTAATTACAAATGGCAAACCATGATGCAAAATTTGACACTGCTACCTCTTCTTTATTGGCTTATCCAGAAGTGACAGTCACTTGTTCTTCAACAATTACACGTGGTAAAGTTTAGACAAAAAGATGGGAGAAAATAGTTAAACACACACCACATACCATGCGTTGGGAAAACATTTGAGCGCTCAACAAGCGTCATTATTAGTCTACTATATGTTCTTTTGAACGGTTGTGAACATCTGTGTTCTGAATGAATAATGGAGTTGAAACATAAATATCAGTCTAAGACCAAGATCACTTCTAGACAATTTACAAGACAATAACCCTTGACCGAGACTAATACACAGCCTGTGGTGCCCAGGTGTGGCCAAATCAGCTGTGTGCAGAAGGCAGGTAGATTTCTCAAGCTCTACAGGTAGAATTATCAAGGAAATTATACCTACTTTGCCGCTGATGGCGTCTAAGCCTGAAATTTCTCAATGCTGATATAATAGTTTTGTAAAGGATCAGCAACGACTATCTACAAGCCAGTAAGACAACACTTCTAGGACCAACAAGGACCAGTCACCTTAATTAGCTATCACACTTTTAGATTTCGAAGACATCATAAATAGTCTCATGTCTCATCTACCAAGCCCTAAATGTTTATCTGACACAAAGATGAACACCTGAAAATCTATTCAAGGTGCGGAGTTTTAAGTCAATCTCTTAACCTTTTTTATGTTACTTTTAGTTTCAGGAGCAAATTCTATGCTCGTGACTCAAAATCGATGAAACGATGATGACAGGTTTGTAACTACTGGTAAAAACCTTAAGAGTAACTCTCTAGTGGCTAATAAATCTCACGTGACGAGGACACATGACCAACCCTAATCAAAAGCTAACTGCAACTCACAAGGTTAAACAACCAAGGGAAAAAAAGAAAAACACCCAAAATGAAACTAATAAAACCAATGGGTTTTGCATTTTTCGCCTTGGGCCATCAAGGACTCTCTAAGGAAATTGGTAATTACAAATTGGAAAAAGGATAAGACCATTAAATTTCCAGTTGTACGGTCCTATCTTTCTTACGTAACTAAAGATCAAAAATTTCAGATCATACAAATCAAACAACGTCTGATAATGCTAGAGAAGAACATTTACCTCATTTGGCATTCTAGACAGAATTTTACATCATTTTCAAACTGTCATAGAAACTCGATGAAGAGGCTTCTCGAGGACAAGCGTAAGCTGATTTATACGTCTGTCCTTCTCCTTAATAACCTCAGAAATCCATTGATGTACGGTGTATTCCAACAAATGAATCCTGATCAAGTAATCCTCTAGAATATACTCTCTCTGCTGGAATTCCTCTATCCAAAGGATCCCACCGGGACGAAGCACTCTATCCCAGTCGAACAAAACAGATTCAAACTCTTTGGGTGACAACGAGTTGACACTTCGTCTACTATGCAAAATATCCATGCTATTATCAAAAAAAGGCAGTCTTGCCTTGGAAGACAACTGCAATCCTATCAGGCCTCTAAGGGCCAGAGTCTCTAACAGTGGCACACCTTCATTCATACTTGTGGTTACGACAGTTACGTTATGAGCAGCCATTTGTGCTGCAAAGAATCCAGCCCCCCCTCCTATGTCCAGCCCTATCCTTATGCTCCCTTCTTTGAGTGCAAGTACTGTTTGTACATCAAAAACCGTTTGACGGCCCACATGCCTTCCATGATGCCAACGCCCTTTCTCCTTTTCTAACTGGAAAACCTCGCCTCCCTTACGAGACGCAAGACATTCAAAACTTTTACATTCGTAATGGTCCCATCGAACATTCTCTTTATCAGGTGTTCTCCATAATGCCTCCGAAAATGAGTATGGCTCCGTGTATGTCTCTGGCATTGCGGCAAAACACTTCCTCCTAGGAAGACTCTGGCAGTTTTCCTTCCATATTAAGTCTTCTACTGTTGGCCAATCATCAGGACAATCTGAATGCGGGTCATACTTTACATACTGCTTGAGATCCGGATCAGAAGCCGTGCACTCTCCCAAAGATTTTCTCCAATCATCAACAGTGTACGCCTTCTCCTTTTCTCTGTTCACTTGAGCTGCTGTCCCAGTTACAGACTTCCGCTGAAAAAGCTCTACTGAGCAACCAAGTAAAGAGTCTTGCAGAACAACATCCTCATCTTTTGAAGCCTGGCATTCTCTCGCACTTTGGAGGCGGAAAATACCGGAGATTAAGCGAATGTAGAGGATGCCAATAGTGAAAACGAGTAAAAGCTGCAAAAGGCTAACTTTCCACTTGCGTTTGTTTGCCCCCATTCCTCAGTCAGCTGCTTCTGGTGATTGATTCCAGAACCTTTTTCTGCAGCACCTTAACCCTTTGCATCAATAAGTCACATTATTGCACATTCTCTAAGCAGTCAAGAGAGGCAACATTACTTTGTTCATTGGCCTGGTACATCAAATAAATTGAAAAGAAGCTGAGAGTTTCTTGAAAATCTCTTGACCTTCAGCTGCATGAACCCCATTTGTAACTACATGCAACTTTGTCTTTTTGTGAACTGCAACATGTTTCCACAGGCTCTTACGTAGAAAACAAAACCAAAGCGTTTTCCATTTGGAATAATTAACAGGATTCCACATTACACATTGACAAACATAAAAAGTGTAGCCATAACAATATCCAAAAAAAATCCGATAGAAAAGTACATAAACAGCGGATAAGAGAAGTAAACGTCTAGGATTGAAAATAAAACCCTTTCAAAGAATCCACTTCTGCATTCCCAGTGAACACTAGTGACTAGCAAAAATTTGATACACCTATTGTACTACTTCCTTGATTGCATAACAGTAAAATCCACGAAGGTTCCAAAGTATATGCATTTCTCCACTTTTGCCTCCCAAAGTATACGTTCCAACCATAAAACAAAAACACCGCATTTTACGCCGTATCATATGCACAAGAGGGATAAATTGGGCATAATCCCCTAAGAGTCTTGGCGCACTACACCTATTTTCCTCCTTTTGTGCGTATAATACGTGGTAAAATACGGTAATTTTTTTCTGTGGTTCCAACACAAATGCCTGCTTTTATCTCCCAAAAAAAAGTTCCACTTGCGATTCACTAGGAAAATGGAAAGCTTTGAAAGTAGCGGTAAATGCAAATTGACTACCAAGTTCGGAACTTGTCTTTTGCAATGTAAAACAGAGGCAAAATTTGGTACAGAAAAAAGGAAAAACACCCTAACACTAAAACATCTGCAGGGATTTCAACAAGCTGTGTTGGAGTTATTAAAATGCCTTCCTAAAGTAGTTAAGATAAATGAGGGCAAAAGGAAAGAACGAACCTTGGATCCAAGTAAGTTTGCAGGTTTCTGCTGGTATAATCCAGTGTAATTCTTAGCAAAACCACACTATTTGACGTGTACACTAGGATTCCGGCTGATGCAAGAATTTCATAAAATTACAAGCATGTCACTTATTCCAAACTATCTTCCACACTGATTCATTTGCCCTCACCATTCAGGTCCAATGCTATTTCAGATGTAATACCATCCATCCAATTCGCCCTGTCTCATACACATTCTCAATTGGAGGTTTTCAAGCTTCTCTCCTCTGCCTAATCCAGACGGAGTCTCATCGCACGTGGACGGCTGCCACGTGGATCTCATTCTTTGCCCCAAACATCAAGAAAAATGGAGAGACGCAGGAGCAGTAGAGCGCATTGATACGGAAAAGAAGGGCGGAAAAACAAAGGGAAATGTATTGAGAAAGCGTGAGATAGTGAGGAAAAACAGAGGGGATAGCCAGCACAAAGAACGGTCGAGCAGAAACGAGCTGAAGCAAGGCAAGGAAAGGAGAGGAAGTTTGAGGCTGAAGGAGACAGAGGAGAGGAAATGATAGGTTGGCGAGGGACAGAGAGGGTAGAGAGGGCGATGCCAACTAACTACAGTAATGCCAACTAACTAGGGCGGGAGGGAAGTGAATCAGAGGTACAGTACAGTAGATCACTAGATTGGATGCCGGTTATAAAACTGTTGCCACTTTTTGAACCGCTAAATATCGATTTTTAAATTTTCCGATATTGAAACAAAACCGAAATTGTTGGCAATTTTTCCGATATAGACAATGCTGTGCTCATCCTCCTTAAATAGAGTTGCTAATACTATTCTATGATTTTCGGACAAAAAATGTCGCTACAGTACAGCTAAAAATGTACTGTATTAGTGTTGTTAACTCTAATAGCGATGGGTGGTGTAGCGTTTCTACCATAGTTCAAAAGTAGGCGTTTTTATGGTAGGCCTTTGGTAGGCGCACAAAACTTGGCACTAAACTCGCGTAGAGTAGGCATATTGTATGGGTGTGAGTTGCGGACACTCTTGTACGATCGTACGAATATGACGTATGATCATAGTACAGCGCACGCCACCTGACGAAATTTTTTAGCGAACTGACGCGGCGTAGGATGACATTCCGCCGGAAAAAAAACCCCGAAAAAAAAAAAAAAAAAACGCGGACGGGCAACCTGGTTGGTCAATTTGAGGCTTTATTTAGTGTGGCCTTCAAAATTGCAGACGCTAATATGACAAATTGTCCTATCGGAAGTTGTGTAATGGGCTTTTCATGTGATCTTCTTAAGATCGCTACTTTGATCAGAGACCGTCCGATCGTCTAAATCTGACGGTTGAAATAAAAAAAAACCTCTCAATTCACAGAAAAAATATTTTTTGTCCGATTTTTTTTCAAAATTTAGACATGCCGTTTAATTCTCTATCGATCGATGTGCAACTCAACCCTCTTAACCTTTTTTTTCATTTTTCGACCAATACAATATGGGTATTAAGGGCATATTGTATGTTTTGCATACAATAGGCATACTGTATGGGCCTACTTTCACCTACTTTTGAACTATGGTTTCTACTGTAGTACTCTGACACGGAGACCCGTTGAGTTTAATACACCAATCCACGGGCAAGCAAAGGAAAAAACGTGTCACTTATACAAAGTGCCACGTAAAAACATCGACCAATTAGAATCGATAAGATGTCCGTACATCAAATGTTATCCATCAAAGTTGACGTACTTGACTTGCGTCTGTCCCACGCCTTTTGTTTTCTCCACGAAGATCTTTGACGCCGACGTCAATCTCGTTGCCATTTTCCATTGGTTGTGGATTTTCCGATACACTTTACAGTACTCGAAAAAAAAGCAGCTTTGCCCGCATACTGGTTTATGATAGAAATTTCCCATAAACCGTAAACATGTTTTTGCAAAACATGCATGCACCATTGACCTGAAAACCTGTAAATTTTGGTTGTACTTTTCATTTGATTTCCTTTCATGGAAAATCACCTTTGAGGCTTTACCAGTTTACCACTAATATTTCACCAACTCTTATTAGCGTTGTAGTGCACTTTAGTACTACAACCGTACCGTATGACCGTCGGGACATCCGTACATTCAAAAAATACATAAGGGAAGGGAATGGGCCAAGTAAACGGCCAAAACAAGGACACGTGGACTCCCTCCACGGTCGATGGTAAGCAAGCTCGATATTTGAGACTCCCCTGATAAAATCGGTGGAATCGACAACCGAGGCTTCGTCGTTCGTCGGCATATCGTCATTCTCACTTTTTGGCACTGTAAAAATTGCTATACAAAATTAGCTAGTGTTTCTGGCTAGCAGATGATGGAGGATTAACGCAGCACAGTCAGCAGGGTAAGGAAGGTGAACGGAGGTTGCTTGATAGCTCATAGCTATAGAATCTATATCTGCGAAGTCGCTTTTTGGAGATAGTTTTTTTTTTTTTGTTCAAATAGTTGCTGACGCTCTTTTGCAGAGCTGCATTGCATTCTCCTTCTAATGTACAGCAAACTAGCAATTAATACGAAGGTGGTATTCGACAGGGAACAAGCGGACTCTACTGTCATGCTGATGCACATTTGAAGAAGATGGAGAGCTTGACGCAGCTTGAGACTCTTTGTGAAAGACTTTACAACTCCCGAGATCCAGCTGAAAGATCACATGCAGAGCAGACTCTTCAGTGTTTTTCGGTGAATGTTGAGCTTATTTCACAGTGCCAGTATATACTTGAGAACTCCTCCTCACCTTATGCGCAGCATTTGGCCAGTTCAAGCCTTGTTAAGCAAGTTAGTGATCAAATCTTGGCGGTACAACTTCGTCTGGATATCAGTAAGTCTATATTCAATTGTCCCTCGACACTGCATTGTGTGGTACAACGAATTCATTTTTTTATTTATTTTTATCATACCTATGTCCCTTCTATCTTCCTATACTATATGTTATCTGCAACCTTACCTATTGACCTAGAAAACTAAGGGGAAACAATGACGTCTTTCAAATCGATAGTTTGCTTGATGCGTTGCAGGAAATTATGTGATTTCTTTTCTTGCAAGGAGTCCGAAGACTGTGGCCTTTGTGACATCTTCTCTGATCCAGCTGCTATGCCGGGTTACAAAGCTGGGATGGTACGATGATGACCGCTTCAGAGATGTTGTGACAGAGTGCACTAATTTTTTGGCCCAGGTATGATTATTAATTTAATGAAGAAAGTAACGACCAGCAATTCCACTTTCCGTCTAAGAAAATAGCAGGAATTCAAAGGCTGCACTGAGCCCCAGTTTAGACTAAAGATAATTCTCCAAACTTTATATCATGTTTCTATCATGCATAGTTCCTTCTGTCAAGAGTGTTTAAGTTAGCTTAAAAGCTGATCCTTTTGCTATATCTCACCTAACTAGTAATCATGTGAAAGCTACTCTCTCCCACGCTTTTTGCAAAGTCGTGCTGGGTGATCCACCAGGCTCAAAGGCCAGAGTGGGTTGTGTTTCTATTCAAATTTTATATATGAAAAGAGACCAACTTTGGATAAAGATGTGAAACAGGTTTTGCTAGCAAGTGTTGTTTCAGCAAGTATGCTGAGGGAATGTAAGCTGGGTAGGGTGTTCTTTTGTTGATAGCACTTGTAGGATCCACGGTTTTGACCAATTCTGAAGTTTTTACAGGGAACTGTGGACCACTTCTACATTGGCTTGAGGGTGCTAAATCAGCTTGTTGCTGAGATGAATCAGGTAGCTATCATGACTTACTGTTTGGTAAATTTTTCAATTTCCTATTTTAGTAACTCTTGCTTTCACACAACATGAAAGGATCACTTGCAGGCTTGATGAGCAAAACTTCTGCTCTATGATCTTGTCGTGCATGTCTCCGTACTTCATGTGTTTGTTGTTTGGTCATTATCTTGTAATTTATGATAATAGTCTTAAATACAGCTGAAGTCCTTTTCAGAATAGTTGTGCTGCAAAGTTGAACAGAGCAGTTATCTCAGTCCTTCCATTTGTTTTTTTGTGCAGGCAAACCCAGGACGCTCTTTGACGCATCATCGGAAAACCGCCTGCTCCTTCCGAGACTTGTCATTGTTTCAGATATTTCAGATTTCATTAACATCTTTGAGGCAGCTTCAGACGGATGGTTAGTGCTCAGCCTTTTGTTGATAAATTAAATCCATTCAAATCTATTTGTCGCACTTTGTTCTTCATGGGCACTAAGAACGAGCACATTGATTGTCCCCCAGGAAAGCTCTCGGAAGTATCAAATGTCATTGTCAAGGTTAATTCAAGTCCTTAAGATGTAATTTTGTCTCTCTGCATGTGACAGCGGAGGACAAGCTTCGAGAACAAGCTATTGCCCTCTCCCTAAAATGCCTCTCGTTTGACTTTGTGGGAACGTCTTTAGATGAGAGCTCCGAGGATTTGGGGACTATTCAGGTGAGGTACCTGAAAATCACTGGTCTGAGAGAGAAACTAGTAGGAGTCAAACTCTGACCTGTTGTGCCAATGATTCTGAAACTACTATCAGCAGGTAACATGTTGTTTAAATCTCCTACATCCGGCTAACCTATGTAAGAAACCTACTTACTGTTAGCTTTTAATGTAGCTTGATGTAGTTGAACTTCAAAAAATTGGAGGGTGCTGTTTAAATCTCCTACATCCGGCTAACCTATGTAAGAAACCTACTTACTGTTAGCTTTTAATGTAGCTTGATGTAGTTGAACTTCAAAAAATTGCAGGGTTTTGATTGTGCCTACTTATATATATCATATTTTTTGATTCAGCAGCTGAATGGATCTTGTTGAATCTCATACATCTGAAATTTTGCAGTGTAGTTTTATGTATTTGAACTAAAAAAATGCAGAATTATGATTGTGCCTATTTTAGATTCCTTCTTCTTGGCGGCCACTGCTGGAAGAATCAGCCACGATGCAGCTCTTTTTTGACTATTATGCAAAGACCAAGCCACCACTGTCAAATCAGGTACGTGTAATATTTGGTTGGTGATTTATAGAAACAAAAATGCTGTTTTTTTTATCAGTTTATATGAAGACAATATAGACGAACTGGTTTCTTGTAATCAATTGATCTTGTTTTTGCAAGTTTCGGGTTATGTTTGATGCCACAGTCAACATATCATGGTTGCAAAGTGTTGTTTATAATAGCTAAGGTTGTGAAGGATCCAAGAGTGTGTAAAAACTCAAGATACAAAAGTATATGGTTGTGTAGACAAAGTTAATTGCTTGTAGGGATTGGATGCCTTTTCTTCACTGCCTTATTCATGCCGTTATTGCATAGCTAAGGCAAATGGTGCAGTGACGACTTCTTTGGTACATTTTAGAGGCTTTTTTGTTTTTCCTTTATTAGGTTGCATGTTTGTCATCACAAGCTGATCGAAATGAATGTATTTCTGTTTTCAAGTCTTTAAGACTTGTGAAAAACAATAAAAAAGTGCTAAGTCGCCTCATTAATGATATATGGTCTATTGTTGATCTAGGGTCTGTGTATTCATGGTGGCTGCCTTAGAACAAACTGTACTACGTTTGTGCTCTCAATCAGTGATCTTTGTTTTAAGAGAAGTATGTCATATCATCTGTACCTGTAGTTATAGCTGAAGTGCTGCCTTTTTGCATTTTTTATGATTCTGATTGGCTTAATTCTCCCGATTGCAACAGGCACTGGAGTGCCTTACACGGCTTGCTTCTGTCAGGAGGTCTCTATTTTCTGGAGAAACAGAGCGCTTGAAATTCCTTGGCCATTTGATGAGTGGAACCAGAGAAATTTTGCTAACTCAGCAAGGTGGGTGGTTGTTGATCAAGGAACAATGTCTACCTCTTTTTCTTATGATATCATTATGAGGAGAATCGGAACAGACAGCCCACCATTTGTTGAACCAATGAAGCGTGTATCTTCACTAGATTTTCATGGTCATCTCCCTGTCCTTTGCCGTTTGGTGATGTCTAGTTTTAGTTTTTCCTGCTGTCCTTCCTGACTACCAACATTCGTGATTCTCCAGGTCTTGCTGAGCATGAGAATTACCATGAATATTGCCGCCTCCTTGGCCGTCTCAAGACAAATTATCAGGTAAGCGTGATAAGCTGCTTCATGATGCACATCTCTAAGTGAATTGGCTGTTGATGAGCATGCTTTCTATTTTGGAGGTGAGCTTAATGTTGAGCGCAGGATTATTGAAGCATAAGTAGTGAACACCATGACAGCAAAGATTAAAAGCAGTTGTCAACAGTTGACTTGGAGTCAGTTTTTACAGTCTGGAATTCATCAAGGTTTCTATGTCCCGGTCATGTTTAAAGATGAATTGGGCATGAAGAGACTCTGAAATTTTAGTGGCCTGGATGTCCCAGCTTTCTGAGTTGGTGAATGTGGAGAATTATGGGGATTGGGTTCGCCTTGTGGCGGAGTTTACGATCAAGTCCCTTCAGTCATGGCAGGTGAGGGAAGATTTTTCTGCCCTCTTGTATAGATGTCTTTGTTCAAAACTTTCCCTAGCGAGCACTTAAGGTTTTTGATCTTGACAGATTTTTTCTTCACTTCCTACAGTCCATTGGCTATTGTTTTTTGAACCATCTGTGCCCAAGATTTTAATGTGTGCGGCACATGTATAAAAAATTGTGACGTGTTCAAGTGCGAAACCAGATGCCTTGTCCATTGAAAACTAGAGTATGTTAGCTCAATCAAAATTGGTTTTCAGACCGTCTGCCTTACAAGGTCGGCATGTAATTGTGTCGGGATATAACCTGAATTTTGTCAGCAGGATGTTTTTGCATGGGACGCAAATCTCCAAAAAATAGATTTCCTGTCAGTTGACGAAAATCAGTTATCTAAGCTCCATATTTTTTCAAGTTCGTATTGACAGCATTATCCTGTATCACTATTGCACCAAATATTAGCTGCTGTGTAGTTGTCATATCTTCATCCGTTTTTGTTTGCCGTTAAGGATGTTTGAAAAGGATTACTAGTCAGAAATCAGCAGTCTTATCGGCAGTACAACACTTTTCTGCTTCCAGCGGGTCCTACCTCAGGAATAGTTCAGTTTGAGTCCAAGTTAGTCCATGCTCGTGATCACAGAGCAGCCATGTTGCTGCTAAAGTTGGACCTGTGAGAGTGGTGTGGGCGCTGCATGTTAAGGACTCCGCACTGTTGGAACATCTATCAGATAGTGGTTTGGGCAGCAATGTTCAGGAACGCCTCCCAACTGGTTGAGATAAGATCGTGCCTGAAAAATGCAGATTTCGCCTTTGTTTTTGTGGATGGCTGCAGTGGGCTAGCGGTAGTGTTTACTACCTGCTTGGGCTCTGGTCCAGGCTTGTCTCATCAATGCCCTACCTGAAGAGCGACTCTCCAAGCCTTCTGGAGAGCTATGTGCCAAAAATAACAGAAGCCTATATCACATCGAGGCTGGAGTCTGTAAAGGTATGTTGTAGATGATTATGATGATTCCTTGTATTTTTTGCTTGATTTCAAAAGCTTGGAACCAAGAGAGGCGTTGACACAGATACTTGACCTTGCAAGGGAAATTTCCATAGCTTTTACGAATCCGTCTTGTGTATTAAAATCATGTTCTTAAATTCAGAAGTGGAATGCATGAAAATGAAGGATGTCCTTAAGGAAACTCCTTTTCTTCAACGATGTGAGTTATAAGATGTTTTTGTGTTTATAATTTATTACTGATGTTCATTAACTATCTTCTGCTTCTATTGTTTGAAACTTGAGAATTGTTGCAAGGAAATTGCGCTTGATAGCTGATAGCCATATTTTTATCACAAACACAGGATGTTTGCATTGTTGACATTTTTTTGCTGGTGCATGCGTTATCGCGTTGGTTGTTTTTTTGGGTTAACTTTGATGTTTTTGTTCAAATGCTTTTAGCTGTGAATCTTTCAATAAGATGTTCAAGGCTTATCCTTTCTTCTCTTCTTGCATTGCAATAAACACTTGCAATCTAGAATCATCAATTGGGTATTCTGTATGACATGCTGCAATGTGGAGCTTTTTCTGACACTATTAAAATTGATGTGTTGGTATCCATGCAGGCTGTTCTCCAGAACAACATTTCAGAAGACCCACTGGACAATGAAGAACAGTTGCAAGATCAACTGGATAGCCTACCATATTTGTGTCGTTTTCAGGTATTAACATCTGTAGAAATATTTGATAGAATTGTGATAACAAATGAGTCTATGAAGCTCGTTGTATTAATGCATAGAACGGACACCACTGTTTTTCCCGGATATTTTGGATCTCCATTCCCTATTATGTATGAGTTAAATTTTGCCTGCCTTGAGAGGATCCAGTTGGAAGCTGCAGGCAAGTGCTGGAGGAATCATTTACTGCAGTTTCTTTTTTAATGAAGGTTTTGTGGATCTCTCTTGGCTTTCTTGGTTCTATGGGTTGCAGTACGAGAAAACAAGCAAGTACATCATTTCACTTCTGGAGCCTGTTCTTCAATCTTACACAGTGAGGAATTTTCCTGCATTCCATATGTTTCAGCAGCGGTAGCAGCTGATAAGTAGACTTCGTTCTACTTACACATTTATGGTGAATAGGTGTCCTGCTCTGTAGAAATGGAACTATCTGTTTCGCAAAAAGTTCTGATCCAAATTCAATGATCATACCATCTAGAATTAAATTGGATGTTTGGAGGAATTTCTTGTTTTTGAGCTGACATGTTCACCTTTCTAAGCCAGAAATAGTTAGCTGGCTTCAGTCTGTCTATTCTATTGTAATGGGTATTGATGGATCAGAAATTCGGTAATTTGGCCTAGTGACGATGCACTATATTACTTCTTTTTGACAGGAATCAGCAAGATTACAGCCTGGAGCAGACAGCAATCCAGTGCAGGTTATGGAAGGGCAGTTAACTTGGTTGGTGCATATCATTGGTGCCATAATCAGAGGCCGTCTAAGCACAAGCAGGTTTGGAGCCACTGCATTCACGATTAGAAATTTTGCATGAAATGTTGCTTGGCTGATCTTTACATCGGATGTATTGCTCCTGAGTAGGATTGAAGAAGGTCAACTTCTTATAGATCATCGAGTACTTCAAGGACTTTTATGTGTGACCTGGAACAAGCTGTCTTGTAGTTTGTAGTTGTTCCTGGCTGCTGAGTTGAATGAAAGTCACCCTCCTGTGCTCGTGTGCCCGGAAGGAGTGTTGCCCTCTTGTAGAGTAGCTCATTTGTGTTTCTGGGTTGTATTCTGCATCTTATTGGGGATAAAAATACAATATTGGACTCAATTTTCTCGATGGGGGAGGGGCGAGTAATACACCATTATGCTCACAACGCTATCTCCATTATCCTCTGCAGTGCAGAATCTCAGGAAGTGATTGATGGCGAACTGGCTGCTCGTGTCTTTCAGCTGATCCAAGTGACAGACACAGGATTCCACACCCAGGTAGGATGCAGGCAAGTGCTGGGAAAGTTGTCTTATGTTCATATTTGTTAAACCAAAGCAATGAGCATCTGCACGCTGACGGTGCTATTATCACTGTTTGCCTTGTCTTCGTACATTGCTTGTTGGATGACATAATGCCCCTGATATTTATCTCACTGGACATGCAGCGATATCATCAAAGAAGCAAACAACGACTAGATTTTGCAATTTTATCATTTTTCCAACACTTTCGACGAGTTTATGTGGGCGATCAAGCAATGCATTCTTCAAAGGTATGATGGGTTTCCTTAACAAGGGTGTGGAGATTCCTTTGTTTTGTCTTGAATATTTGGGCATTTTGTTACCATCCACGTCAATGGGGTGTCCCAAGAATGGGAAAGATTTTAAATCATTTTGTTATATTATTATGCCAGTTTCGCTTCATTTCCTATCTTCGCTAGAAGTTTTCTGTTCTTATGTTATAATCTTGAGTTTAAGCTGTGAATCTGTTTCTTAAGGGTGTATGTCACTCTTTCGACTTACAAAAATGATACTTATTTTTTTGGCAGTTAGTCATTGTCTGTTGCCGATGTGTATATCTGACTGTGCATGTGCATATTATCTGGTCTGTCTTTTTCTCGGGCCAGTCATTATATTCACGGCTTACAGAGCTGCTCGGTTTGCAAGATCATCTCATGGTGCTGAATGTTACAATTGGGAAAATTGCGACCAATCTGAAGTGCTACACAAAGGTACACAGTGATTCATTGGGGGAAAGCCTACTAGAGTGCATGATCATTATGTTTAAGCTGAAACAGGAATTGCAAGTGAGCCTGTTTATTTAACCTTAGAGGTCCTCCAGCCATGGGTAAGATCTGGTCATAACATCTTTCAACCAGCTGGGTTTGATGTGTTGCCAAGCTCAGATGTAAAGACTGGGTAGAATACTTCTGCTGGTTCGAACTGCTTACGCAGTTCATATGTTAAAGGTTGTAGCCATATGTATGATTCAACCATAACTTTTTTATGACCAGAAGTTGAGATTGCGGAAAAGTAGAGGGCCTGTAAGTGGTAGAGATTGCCCTGTGCAGCAGGCTTCAGCAACAGTGGGCTCGCAAGAGAACAGCTTATTTATCAATTCCTCTGGAGGTTACAATGTGTACACGTGTAGTTATTCTATGTATTTGCTACCTCATTTTCTAGCTTTGCTTCAACCATTAATGCATCTGTGAGGGGGTAATTCAAAACGCTTGAGTTCATGTCCTAACTTTTGACTTATTCTAGTGTTGTGCAGTGCGAGGAAGTAATTGAACAAACCTTGAATCTCTTTCAAGAGCTTGCAGCTGGGTGAGTTGGACTTTTTCTAATATTTAAAATTGCTTTTACATACATTGCAGGTATTAAAGGTCCTCATGTTTTTTAAGCTTGATGATGTTATCAGGCTAGTTGCATGAATTACCTTAATTTTTCCGTGCACTGGTGATTCAATCATGTCTTGTACTCTGGCCTGGTTGGATTCATTGAACTCCTGAAGTGAATTTAGGTACCCGGCCCATGAGTCTTGTGTGTCTCTTATCTTCCAAACGAGGCTGTTTTTTTACTTTTTTTACTGTTTTGTTTATTTCAGGTACATGAGCGGCAAGCTATTGCTGAAGTTAGATGCTGTCAATTTTATATTAGGAAATCACACGGTAAGACTTTGTTGGGTTTTTTCTATTCATTCAGAGGCAGACTTTTCCTTGAAATGATGTATAGCAGGCTGCGCAAAATGATTGACATTCTTATATATTGACGTTGAAGAAGAGGAATACAGAAAAGCCAGTTTGTGGTTGTAGTCATGATCTTCATTTTTCCTGAAGTAGTGTGTCTAGGGCTTTGTCATAAAAAGTAGGAAAGCTAGTCTGAGGTCGTCGTTCTGATCGTCACTTTTCAGGAAGTAGTCAGTCGAGAGCTGTGTCATAAACCGCAATTGCTGATCATGGTAGTGAAGGTGGTGTTTATTCACCCGCATGCTGTGTAGAGAAAATTTGCTATTTTTTTGCGATTGTTTCTGTTGTGATTGCATTTTCTGATCTATGCAATCTCTTTGAACGTATGGATGATATCCAGAGAGAACATTTTCCATTTTTGGATGAGTACGCTAGTTCAAGGAACCGGACCATTTTCTACTTCACTCTTGGACGACTACTTTTTATGGAAGACAGCCCTGCAAAATTTAAAGCCTTTGTCGCACCATTGCAACAAGTAAGCAGTATATCTGTGTCTTAGAATGTTTTTGTACATGAAAAAGGGTTGTTTGACAAGGAAGGAACTTGATGTTCTTGCAGTAGTGTGTTGTTTTTACAAATGTTTACTTGCATTTTTCCAAATCGCGCCGGTTTGTTAATCAGTTTTAAGTTAGGGCGATTGTATTAATAAAACTACTGCATGAACTTCTCTCGCATTTTTTCTTCTTCGTATGGGTGGGTAAAACTCCTAAAATTTGCAATTTTATTTAATGGAGCTTGTCCTTTCCTTTGATGGAGTAAACTTCATCTTGTTTATGTTAGCTATGGAGTTACTCCTTTTTCTGTCAACTAATTTTGTTTTGTATATGCAGGTTCTCCTCAACCTGGAAGCAACACAAGATGTTTCATTTCGTTCAGATTTAGTGAAGTTCGCTATCATTGGCCTTATGAGAGATTTACGTGGAATTGCCATGGCGACCAACAGGTATGAAGGAATTGCAGATTTTTGAAAGTTTCACTTCATTGGAAATGCACGATCTTTTTGAATATTTGAATGCGTTTGGAAGTTTCCTCAATGGCTACTTGCCATGCTCAGGAGTGTTGTTTCTGCATGGTCTTTTCATAACCGTGAGAGTATGTCAGACTGTTTTGCTTTTCTCTGGTATGTTGATAATGACTGGTTTTTCCCCATTAGTGTCTTAAGATGCATCAGACCAATGGTGATGGTAAGTAGTGAGTGGTTTTGAGGATGTTTTATAAGGATTGCCAAAGTGTTTTAACAGCTGTGTATGCGGGGAGGTACAAGCCAGTCTAATCTGTTTTTTTTCTACATGCTTGTTTCTGCGGCAGTCGAAGAACATATGGTCTCTTGTTTGAATGGCTTTATCCAGCGCATACGCCTCTACTTCTGAGGGCTGTGGAACACTGGACAGATACACCTGAGGTACCTCCTCCATACCCAGTCTGTTTGCTTTGACCGCCGGTCGTCGTCCATTTTTATTCAAATACTGTAATGGTAAGCTTGTATCGCTTCAGTAATAGTTAGGCAATCAGTTAAAATTCAATTGACGCTTGTTGCAGCTTTCTGTGAAGAATGTTGGTTGCTTCATCAGTTAACATCCTTGAAAGGAAAAATGTTTAACAGCTGGTTACTTTTCAATTTTGCTTTGCCTTGAAGTCGTGGCTTGGAGAGTTTGTGGATAACTTTAAAGGACAGATAAATCTGGCTGGCTGTTGCTTCAAGGCTTTACCCTAATGAAGGCATGTCTAGAAAGGTTACTGGTCCGCTCTTTTAGCAGAAGCTAGAATAATGGTGTCATTCACAATGATAATTTGGCGTCCAATGTCGTTTCCTGAGGGCTGACTAAATGTTGATGCCAAAAAATGACAACAACTGTTCGTTGCTATTTATTAACAGGATTATTGTACCCTGGAAGGCCATTTTTATAACATGAATTGATATGCTCTAGTGATGCTGATTTGGTTACCCGGAAAATCTTGCAGGTTACCACTCCATTACTCAAGTTTATGGCAGAGTTTGTAGTCAACAAGACTCAAAGACTTACGTTTGATTCTTCATCTCCTAATGGCATCCTTCTTTTCAGAGAAGTTAGCAAACTGATAGTTGCTTATGGGACCCGTGTTTTGCAACGGCCGGCAAACTCTGACCCATACACATACAAATACAAAGGAATCTGGATCGCCTTAACCATTTTGACTAGAGGTAAAACACGCTATAAGTGTAGTTGTGGGAGTCAAGTTGGAATGGATATAGGTTTTGTGTGCGCTTTACAATCCATGTGAATGTGGTGATCAGTTGTAGTTCTACATGGACAGTCTTTATTGAAGTTGAACATTTTTTAACAGCATTCTTCAAGAGCTGTAGTTGCAGAGGTCTGTCCCAATTTGTTCCAGGAGGAAATGTTGCAAGGGTAGCTGAACTGCTGAGTTTAAGAGGAAAGTACACTTTCATTGCTACTCTGGATCCTGGACATGCTTTAGAGGACAACCTGAGAAGCTTATTCTTGTACATGTTAGGAATGAAAAATGTTGATTGCTGAGGGAGGATTTTTTTTTGTTTTCTTCTGCAGCTCTGGCAGGAAACTATGTGAATTTTGGCGTCTTCGAATTGTATGGAGATCGTGCTTTATCAGACTCATTGGAAATTGCTCTGAAGATGTCGTTGTCAGTACCATTGACAGACATTATGGCATTTAGGAAGGTGCATCCTTCTTGCCTAATGGCCATGTTGTTTATGAATATTTCCTTAAAAGTAGTCTGATCTTGGTTATTTGCTGTCCCTGGTGAGAGTTTACAAGATGGAACATTATCCTGCGAGGAATTGTTTGGGTTTTATTTGTTTTGGGTGTGATCACCAAATTTATTGCTGTGTCTCAAACCAGACAGTTCCTTCCGTATATGTTTCTTACCACAAATGTTGCTGAATTGTTTGGGACAGCTTGCAAGGGCATATTTTGCCTTACTGGAGGTTTTATGTCACAACCATACAACTGTGGTAGTAAACCTGGACACAGCTACATTCAGCCACATTGTGGGGTCATTAGACACTGGTCTCAAATGCCTTGATGTCAGCATATCTTCTCAGGTAACTTTCTGCTCTCCGTCGTAAATATTGAGAGATATAATTAACGGTCATTTGCTCTGGATGCTTTTTTTTTTTTTGATCGGCTAATAAGCATTTCACTCTAGTGCTTTTCTCTGCTACAAGTGTGCAGTATTCCACTGATAGTTTTTGGTTGACCATTTTTGTACGGTAACCGAAAGTAGTATAATCCCAGTTGCACTTAAAACCGGATACTCCTATTCTAAGTGAAGTAGCAGTCGCGATTTGCTGCAGGCTGCAGTAGGCCGTTTTGCTTCTCGCCTTTGGCCTCTTACGTTAGCAAAGAGACGCAGACTCATATTTGCTACATTTATTCATGTTTTGTTTAGATACTTATTTATTAACGTTACACCTCTGATTTTGTAAACCCAATTTCTGTATTTGTCCGTACAGACCCGTCCAAGTGCACATATATTTGTGTGTAGTAGATTTTTCCAGTGTGAATCCAAGTACGTTTGCTCTGATTCTCAAAATTTAAGGTGTTTTGGAGCTTGTGTGTTTCTCCCTGTCCTAATATCTTCCTGTAGTTTCATTTATGTTTCACGCGTGTGAACAAGAAATGCGTTTTGCACCAATATTTTCTCAAATGCAAATCGTATTCTACTGTCGTAGTTTGGTATTTCTATTAATTGTCTTCTACCATCTTCAGTGCAAGAGTAAAACTGTTTGGCAATACATATAAACTTTCTATCAAACATTTTCTCTGTCGAGTCAAAGTCAGCTGGTTGTAAAACTTAACAACGAAAATAAAAATCTCGAGCTTCAGACAACACCATTCTCAAAGGAAGCTTAAAAACATACTTATGACAATAGAAGAGAGTCGTGACCATTTGTTGTTAGCTGTTGGTCGCTTAGATCTACGGCTGTACTATGTTCAAATGGTTTTCTGCAGATTTTACAAACTAAATTATTTAAAAAACCTTTAGTTTACACCATATTTCTTGTTGAGATAAGTCGATGCCTTTTTTGGACGACCTATTGACTCAACTTCTC
This sequence comes from Zygnema cylindricum, assembly GCA_037447655.1. NCBI lineage: Eukaryota > Viridiplantae > Streptophyta > Zygnematophyceae > Zygnematales > Zygnemataceae > Zygnema > Zygnema cylindricum. Next base: position 39,618 of record JBBHKE010001280.1, on the reverse strand, counting down.
AGATAACCTGCATTTATTTATTTGTGCGGGCTAATGGAATTGCGAATGCTATGTCCAAAGTGGTGTCTCTGTTTCGTGTTTAGTTATAGTTGTTGAATAATCAAGCATTTTATTCTCTGGTGGCCGCATAGATATGGTGCTTGTTTTATTAACTAGGAGAAGTGCTGCGTGGAACAAATGCTGTTTGTAACAAGCCAATCACGTGTTTTCTTCTTGCCTGTGCCATTTCACTACCTTTTTCATTTGTAAACCAAACACGATAAGGTTAAAGTTTGATCTATAGTGTATTGGGGCAAGTTTGTCTGGCAAAACTCGTACTTTGTTTTGTTATCTGATGAAGGCTCCTCGTTTCATTACGATGGAATCTAGCAAGTTGTCTTCTAGATGTTAGTTAATGCTGGCTTTTTAGTTAGATGCTGAAGTTGTTGCCACTCATTTCTCTTGGCAACATTGATTCACCAGAAAAATCAGGTTCGAATATGGGTTTTTATTCTACTGATAGAAAGAAATACTTTTGTTGCTGATACTTGTTTGTGGTTGGATCAGTGCGCAGCTGCTGTGGATAATCTTGCTGCTTACTTTTTTAACAATGTCACAAGTGGCGAGGCCCCTACTTCTCCTGCTCCTCTGAACATGGTGAAGCATATCACAGAATGTCCTACCCTCTTCCCTGAGGTGGGTTGGATCATGAATGGTCGTTTCTGACTGCCATTACCTTTTCTCTTTGCCACCATTGCTTTGCGTATGGCTAAATATTTGTGGTGGAGATATTATTTTTGCTTTAGAGCTTCCTGGCATTTTTCAAACTTGCTCAGTTCATGCTCATTTTGGTGCTTTGTTGTTTTAGTTTCATAAGAAGCGGGGTTGTCTCATCATTCAGAGAGTATAATGCTGATTCAATTGAAGTCTAGACGTAAAAAATAGAGAAATTATGTTAGGCGGGTTCAGTACTGTTCAGCATTCTCTGAATCTCCTAAAAACACGTGTTCAAAAACCTTTTTGCTCGATGTTGTGCTGGTTGTCCTGCAGGGCTGGCAGTTGCTTTGTCAGCTCCTACATTTGCCATTAATTGTAACTCCTCGTCGGATAGTTCATCCTGTTGCTTCCTGGATGTGCATGTACAGATCTTGAAGTCGCTGTTTGAGATAGTGTTATTTGAGGACTGCGCTAATCAGTGGAGCTTAAGCCGACCTATGCTCAGCCTTATTCTGATAAATGAGCAGGTAAGTTTGAATGTCGTTTGATGTACACCCACTGCAATTGCAAGTTTTGTTGCAGCCCAAGTGGCAGTTTCTACGAAAAACTGAAGACTTACATTGAGCTTTGTCCTGTGACTCGTTTACAACACCTTATGAAAGTTTGCAGTCTTCAGTGTAGCGTCAGAACTGCAATGCGAATAAAACATAAAACATACAGTGTTCATATAGCTGAACAAAACGGTGGAGTTGGAATAGCCAGTTTTTGGTCAAACAGTCACTGGTGATTGGTGCATTTTGCACATTTTACTGAAATATGTACAAAAAAGCGCTGTATTGTGCTGAGCTGACATTGTTGAGGGATAATTCAATATGGTGTGCTTCATGACCCTCGATAGCTAAAATGTATTTGGCACGCTTAATCGTGCCGTTCACATTCTCCGATACTGAGGTGCTGCAGTAGACATTTTCATCTATGCTTGCAGTATCAAGGCTGATTCTTTAATTGGCAAAACATTTATTTGCTGAAGAAACATGTCCATGGGTTTGAAGACCTCGAAACCTTTGTTGGGTGCATAATGTTTTTATTTGTCCATTCTAACTTAGCAAGCATCCTGGCCCTCTAGCCTCCTTGTTTCAGTTGTAATATTTGTTTTTCTCATTGATTTTGCCTAAGAAATCCAGGCGGTTCTGGCATTGTCTTACCCTTAACTTATGCTTGTGCCTTTATACCAAAATACTGAGCTTATTCTTCTATTGGTTTTTGTCATAGTGGTTTTTGAGATAGGTAATAGTGGAACAACGCTAACCTTAATTTCTTCTGTGTTGGTTGCAGCATTTCAATGAGCTGAAGGTGCAAATCATTGCTTCTCAGGTTTGTCTTTTTACTCATCATATCACACATCTATTTTTGCAGATGATTCAAGTCTACTTTTTGTGAAAAACAATCTCGCAATCTATGATCAGGTTGAGTCAGAAGGAATAGAATTTGCTGGTCGTTGTAGCCATAGCGGCTGCCCAGAGTAAATCAGCTTTAAAAAGTCATGTGGAATGTTTCAAAAAAGGTCATTGTTTGTCTCCAGAATCGTCTTTTGTTTCCAGAATCGTCTTTTGTCTCCAGAATCTTCTTTTGTCTCCAGAATCGTCTTTTGTTTCCAGAATCGTCTTTTGTCTCCAGAACCTTCTTTTGTCTCCAGAATCTTCGTCTCTAGAATCGTCTTTTGTCTCCAGAATCTTCGTCTCTAGAATCGTCTTTTGTCTCCAGAATCTTCTTTTGTCTCTGGAATCGTCTTTTGTCTCCAGAATCTTTTTTTGTCTCTTTTGGCCTCACACATGAAATGGCTACGGGGTTGGTGCAGCCTGTGGACCATCAAGCACGACTGGCCGGCTGTTTTGATAAGCTCATGGCTGATGTTTCGCGGACCTTAGAACCCAAGAATAGAGATAAATTTACTCAGAACTTGACCGTCTTTCGGCATGACTTTCGCGCCAAGTAGGGTTGGGTAGACTAGGATGCTCATATGAACCTTAGGAAGAGGTTTTCTATGCGTTGGTTGTATTGCTGATTTTGATGTTTACCAAATTAAGAGTGCAATTTCTCTCCCATTTTGATCTCCTTTTAGGTTTCACCAGTTTTACAAAGTAAGTTACATTGCAGTTGTGTTTTTGCTTAGCTACAGCACATCCTGCTTTCTGATCAAACCAGCTGGTTTGTTAGCTTTAATGCTTCATTTTAGTCGCCAGTTGCTCTCACAAAGCGATAAATAGCTCCAACGTTCTGACCGTTATGTACATGTAAGGTCATTGGTTTTCCGCTTTATTACATGTAGTAATGAGTTTAGTGAAGAGTTCTGTGCGACAGTGAAGAGGAAGTGATTGCTGACAGGGTATCCTGTCGACAAAATTCGGGGACTGAAAGTGCACTAGCATTGTCATTTTAAAGTGTACTTCTGGAACTTGTACTTTGGAATCTCCAGGTCATCTGTTAACATCCATTGTGCAAATTATTCGCGTCGTTATAATCAAAGCCGAAGCTGGGTCTACTTGACAGAATTAGAGTGCCTCATGTGGATCTCTCTGCTGAGACACGAATGATACAAAATCAGGAGGGATACAAAGCAGGATGGATACAAAGCCTCACATATTGTAAGTAGCAAAACAATCTTTTGATATAAAGTGGAACTACAGCCAGTATGTTGCCAAAGGGACTGAACTTGCAGCAGTCTCACAGAACCTCAGAGGGTCTAATAACCAAGGGGCTTTACCACAGGAAACCATCCCTCGCTTTCCGCATGTAGTCATGATTTTAAACATGCGTAATCTCTTTCTCACCACCCATCGACGAGAATACAGCAGACAATCAATCAACACATGCTGCAGGGAGAAGCACAGGACAAGTTTACAACTGTTGTCCTTCTTTTTTTATGACCATAACACCGAGAATCGCTCGTATCGTCAATGTTTCTTTCTCTATTTTAATCAAAATTCTGTCCAATTTCCATCTGGAGACGGCCAATTGGGAGTTACAATCCTTCCCTTTCTATCTCTACCACCGAATTGATAATCAGACAAGTCCGCTTGAAGAAAAGATGATTAGTGACAAAAAAGACAATCGGTCATCAACCATCCAATGCATCAAACATTCAATTGCCCCTGAGAGTAACATGCTAAACGACCTTTTGCAATTTCAGAACCCCAGCCATTCTCTTTTCAAAACCATATTCCATCACATTGGGAAGGATTACCATACGAAGTCACCTGACTTCACCTTTTTGAAAGTCGATAACATTAGTATGCAGGTTGCGAAAGAGTTTAAATTGGTGTAGCTAGAAAAGGCTGGATAGTACAGGACTGTGAGTAGCATAGGCTCCCTATACTGCAATATGTTTGGCAGAAAAGTGTGTAATTCGACAATTTCTTTACTATCAGGACTAAGTCAGCTTAACTCTGTAACTTTTATACCCTCGTTTTCACCACACGCAATTTCAACCGTGCTGACATTTATCCTGTTTAATGACTATCTGTTGTCCACCCACAACCCTAATTTGAAGGGATTGGTGTGAATTTTAATTCTTGACAGTGCGTACAGTGAGGTTTAAGACTAGGTTTGCTCCTGGGGGCAAAAAAGATGGCCAGGTGACCTGCACAGTTTCTTACTGAAGTTTGCTGGAAGCTCTGAATTACCTGTTGCTTGAGCCTATATTCCTTCACATATAGAGCCGCACATACTGCTGTACAAAACGGACAAGTCATTGACAAACTGCAGTCAGTCGATAATTTCCCGATAAAATGACTTGCCTTTTGTAATTGCTCATGTAGTTATGTTTTGTGATTTTTTTGTCCAGCAAATTATGACATATGTAAGAGTGGAGCCAGCCAGTTTCCTCACTCTCGAGGACCGGCACGTGATGTCACCAAGTTTGAGATGTTTCGGGCATTGATTTACTACTTTCAGCTTCGACATTTTTTCCAAATTACAATCTTGTTCAGAAGCCTGCTTTGGCTTCCTGAAACATAATAATTTGATGATCGTTATAATAACTGACAAAAAGGTTACACCCACTGTAACACGAAATTCTGATCAGTAAATCAAAATCAAAATCAAGCAGGCATGCAATATGATATGCAACCACACAAGACTTAAACGCTTTTGAGTCAACCTGCGTGTTGCAGACAACCATCAAAACATCAGTAAAAGATTGCCGCGCAAGTCTTCAGAGGTATTCAAATAAGTGGTTTTCAGCAGCAAATCAGTAATGAATTTCGGCAGACAAAAAAATTGCCCTTTCAACCAGCTGAACATCATTGTCCCACTAGATCCTAAAGAAAATGTGACCTTCACAAAAAAAAAAGCAATGGCAGAATATCTATAAACGTGGTGATAAAAGGCAAAATGAATGAGAGACTCACACGAGATCAAACTAACCAAAACTTAGAACACAAAAAGAAATGGTCATAAAAAAGACAAATAAAACCCACGATTACAAAGGCAATAAAAATCCACATCAATCAATAAAAATACATGACAGGTATCCAAACAACAACCATCCGGGTGTGCCCTAACTTCCATACAGCTGTACCCTAAGTACTATGTACATAAGGAGGGGCAAATACAAAAGGTACTGAATAGCCTTAAGCACTTTCCTCCTAATTTGTGGGTTTCAATCGCTATCAAAACCTAACAACATATCAACAGTCAACCGAATATGTCATTTCGTGCTGCTTTTCGTATAAAAGTTGCATTTATCTTCCACCACTACTTCGCAACTATTAGGGAAATTACACCAGTAATTACAGTCATTACTGGCCAGTAACCACAGCAATTGTACAGAAAATGAACCATTCGTACATTGTTTTGTACGATTACTGTGATCACTGGCAGTTACATAAAACTGTTTTGTAACCACCCTATATAAACCTACTGCTATACATAAAACCCGTCTGCATCTCAATTCAGCAACTTTGAGGCCAGCATATCACAAACTAAGAACAAAAATTCATTTCCAGACTTCTACAGATGTGAGGACACAAAAGACAAAACATAATCGAGTGCGACAACTTTCACTCACAAATGCGATACATATCGTTTTTGAACATACAACTTCCTCAAACTGAACTGTATTAAGCCCAGCATATTTGTGGCTGGTACAAATTTGCGAAGGCTTAACATAACAAAATCAGGAACTATAGAAAAGAGTTTCCTTAAAGGCTTTCTGCACTGAATCTTGACAATACATATTATACTACTTACACAAAAAAGACAACGACGTGCAGCTATGAGACGAATAGACTTCTCTTGCTTACAGCGGCAAATATACAGCATTGCAATTAAACACTAAGAGCAAAAGCATACGATGGAAAAAAAACACAGGAGAAAGTACTGATATATCTGATACCCGAACACTTCTTTCGACATCCATTGTTGAACTAAAAGTCACAATGTCAACTACCATTTTGACATTCTTAGGAACAAATATATTACTGAAAATAAAAACATGAGGAAACTTCCCTGAACTCGGGCGCTATTAATGTTGATATTCACAAAGGTGGACAGAAATATCCAATAAAAACTCAAGAAGTAACCTACAGCTACTGTAACAGAAGACAAGCTGGTAAACCACGCCAATTACGGCTCACTTACCTACCAACAACCCACTTCACACATTTGATTGGAAAGAATGGCGGGTGTGGACAAAAAACCAGAGAACTGTGAGTCTCCTCCACCAAAAATAGAAGACATCCGTCCAACATTATCTTCAAATCCAGTAACGGCAATCGACCATATCTGTTTTGTCGATTTGCTTTTCGTGTCGAACGCGGAGCAATCCAACACTTTATCGTATGTGAAACTGTTAACAGCAACGGAGGAATTCCGAGATAAGCAACTGACACAAGGAATGTACCAAGTCTCTGTTTGCATTGCTGCCAATCGTCTTCCCTCCTTTTCTTCAAAGCCAATCGTTTCGCTTCAGACGTCGCCAGAATCTTCTTAAATTCTTCTGACTTCCGAACAAAAGTTCTCCAATTACGGCAAACTAACGACATGGAAGCTAATGGATGTGAATGTGAACGAGAACGGTGGCGCAAATTTGACGAAGAAAGTTCTTGACAGGAATTTTCTTCTTCAACTAAAGTCATATGATAAAGAACTTTGAGAGCCATATCATCAGGTAAACCAGGAATCACTTGACACAACTCTTTTCCTGATTGACCGTTGTTGCCTTGTCTTCGACGTTTTGGCTTGAACAACGAATAAGCACAGGCTCCAAAAACTCCCCAGAAAAAGAGAGGGGCGGGCATACTGAAAAGGTTAAATGGTAGATTTTCCTGCAAGGCTTTAAGAGCTTTTCAAATTTCCGATTTCGGATCGAAGATAAGATAGAAAACAAGTTTTTTCAACTGATATGAAATGAATAGGAAGGTAAAATGAAGAAGAGACTGCTTGTAAACAGGTTTCTGGAAGTTTGTTGGACTGAAAGAAAACAAGAACAAAAAAAAGGAGGACAAAGTAAAGAGTAAAGAGTAGAAATACTGAAGGTTAAGGCTCGGACTATCCTTACAAATGCTGCATTACTACTGATTTTACGCTGTATTTTCAGAGTCATAGAATATTTTATCAAATAATCCGAGTATCCGACCATAGGTATTTCCAGCTTGAAGGTACACCTTGAATCGTTATTAGCGTATAGAAATTATTAGTGTAACGAAAAAAATTAGCGTCATTCATTCTAATTTAGTGTCAGGATACGTGGCAGATTATGGTCCACGTCCTTAAATAGTGTAATCTATTATACTTAAGGTATCAATGTCAAAAATTTGGGGTGCCGATATAGCGTACATAAGGCTAATAAGTAATAACGATTCACGGTGTACTGTTTAGTCTGTAATTGAAGCCATTGCATGTGGAGAGTTGTAACAGAAAAGGCAACATGATAGAAAAGGAGAATGACATGACGACGGAGACCATATCTCATATCTACGGAAACCTGCCTCAGGACAAACCAATCAGCCTGTTTTGCCCGCAAAATAAACTGTACTATTTTGTCCAGGTCGTAACCAGCAAATAGTACAGAAGGTACACCGTAGAAGTAAGACGTCACTAAAACCGTAGGTGTCCCACGTGTCTTTAGCAAAAACCCTCGTGACAAATCCTGAACCCTGTTGACAATGTTTTCATAGCAAACCGTATCAAAAACAACTGTCACCGTTTTTTTTCACGTTTTGTGGTCGTACTTGCAAACTGGTCACCAGATTCATGTCAGTGGTCACAGAAAATATTTCGATGTCCTGGAAGAATGTGAAAACTAGAAAACGAGTACGACACCTAAGATTTGCAGTCTTTCGTTTGCGGTACCGTTAATAGTAATGCTTGTACAGTTCTAAATTCATTTGGGGGACTTGTATATGATTATATCTCATGAGGTATCGCATATCTATCAAAACCTGAGAGAGGACAAAATTCTAACAGCCTGTTTCAAAAGCAAAACGTTTGGCACAACAAACCGTCGGTTCTAAAGTTTGCGTATACAGGTTTTCCGGTTCGTCCTAACGCCAGGTTCCCGTACATATCATGGTTCAAAAGTAGGCGTTTTTATGGTAGGCCTTTGGTAGGCGCACAAAACTTGGAACAAAACTCGCGTAGAGAGCATACTGTATGTATGTGCGTTGTGCACACTCCTGTACGAACGTACGAATCTGACGTATCATCGTAATACAGCGCACGCTGCCGTACGAAATTTTCTAGCGAACTGACACGGCGTAGGATGACATTCCGCGGGAAAAAAAACCCGGAAAAAAAAAAAACGCGGACGTAAGTCCTATCGTAAGTTGTGTTATGGGCTTTTCATGTGATCTTCTTAGATCGCTACTTTGATCAGAGACCGTCCGATCGTCCGAATCTGACGGTGTAAATAAATTTTTTTGGTCTGAATGTTTTCATTGGTCCAATTTTTGGTCCGAATGTTTTAATTGGTCCGAATAGGTCCGAATACAATATGGGTCTTAAGGTCATATTGTATGTTTTGCATACAATAGGCATATTGTATGGGCCTACTTTCACCTACTTTTGAACTATGGTTTACATCAGGAGGTGCCAGTAATTGTACGGAAACTTTTACCGGCAGTCAGTACTGTAGTTTTCAGGACGAGTTGCCGTCAGGTCGTGCCAGTAGCTAGATCTCGCATACGTGTTTTGTTCTGAGTGGTATACGTAGGCTAATATTTGTACTCACGTACCCATGATATGTACGACTTGTACCTATTATGCCATTGTACAAAATGTACAAACCATGTCTTTGTACAACTGAAGCCTCCACTTCGCAGAGTCTAAAAAAAATAAGCCCGGCAAATCATGAATTTTAAGGAAGGCAAAAAGAAGCGTGACTAGATAATCTTCCGGCAAAATGGTTTTCCCAGACGGTAACTAGGTGTCCTCAGTATTACAAAATTGTCCACAAAATCGTTGTCAGTTCCAATAATTATTTTTGTGTTGCGCATCGAATTGACTTCACTTGATTTCCAGCAGGTCGATATCTTTCCAGAAGTTTAATGCCCGGTTTTCATATCGCTATGTTGCCAGTTTCCAGTAGTCACATTAGTAATATTTCCAGCACTGACAAAGTGAAGAATATGCTCACAGCTTGTAAAATATTTTTGATCTGCACTTCATAAATGTGGCCCTGTTTCAAATCAACAGCAAGGTTGGTAATAACTACCGTAAAAAGGCTTCCTGTGCATTGTTCCCATAAACTTACCTTAAAAAGGTGAAATGTTAAACCATTTAAGTATATCCATGAAATGGAGGTGAAATTTCACACAATACCAAACATCTAACTAAAAAAACTCAAAAACCATACCAGGTGAGCTAAAAAAGGTCAACGCATTAACTCCTCAGGTTCAGAATTGCTGGGAACAAAAAATTACATTTTTAGGTTGTCTTACACGATAATCCCACAGTTTATCTTGAAAAACATCTTTACACTTGGCACAACTCCAAATCATAAACCGGAGTTTACCAGGCAACAGTAACTCCATCAAGAAGCTATGACAACAAAAACACCATCGACTATCACACTTGAGAAGAAAAAGCTTCAATAACTAACCATGCAGAAAGCTTCAAAGCAAATAGTGCACAGAAAAACCTACTGGCATTTCAGAACACCCTGGAAGCCTCCTTAGCTTTCTAAATGCATCAAGTGCATATTCCCTTTTTAGCAACAATGATAAAAATACAATGATAAATAAATTCCACCAATGAACCTCATCAATGATAAAGTGCAAAACAATCGAAAGATCACAGCCTGGAAAACCAGCAAATCGTCAACATTACGGACTGTAACAAACATTATCGAATCCTTGCTATCCACAAGTACAGTACAGCTTATATTATATTGTATTGAAAACAGTAAAATTACATTTGATCTATCCTAACAGCGATGAAGTCCCGACTGATGAAGAAGATTAAATAACCCCAACAGCTTTTGAGAATGTCTGAACCTTAAAACACAATGCCAGTGGATTCACTTTATTAGAACACTTTTTTAGTGGTTAGCAGATTCTGTTTCTAGCCTTAAGAGCAAGCCACCCGAAGTCTAAATAAATACAGAGATGATACCCATACAAACGATTCGCTAAAAACCACAAGGAAGTCCAAGAACAAACCACAGATTAGGTCACAGTTGTCAATATAACTTATGCTCTACAACACATTACACATCAACTACGCCATATAAAACAAATGATTCTATCAACGTGCATTTGAACGTAAGGCAAAATCAGTTCGCAATAAGAACAAATTATAAATATGTTACAGGGCTCGAGGAAAGCACTTCTCCCACATGCCCGGGAGGATTAGGTCCACGAAGAACCCGTAATATACGCTGCAACAAGGAAAACCCTCACACTGTCAACCAGATGACAATCTCATGTTCAAAGTGATTACGACAACTTACGGTGATTATAGCACAGGAAAGTCCACAAGAAGAGTTAAGAAATTGAGCAAATACAAAAAGGAAGAGTAGAGACCAACCTGTAGGTAGATGTCAGACGAGTCAACACCTGGTAACAGCTCAAATATGGAACACATGAAAACTTCGTCCCACAAAAGCGTCCGAATGGCATCTTCTACCTGCTGAGAGAATGACAAATAGCGTGAGCTACAGGGTCCACGATGGGTCAATGCTCTCGTGATGGACCGGCACCAAAAGTTATCGTGTTTTCATTTTTGGGGTGTTCATTCACCCTTAAGGCGTTATATTCTAAGATAACACCAACAGCAATAACTGGATTTTTAATGTTCATAGTTTTTGACATAGGTACACACCACCGGTGTCAAGTGAAGCTTGCATTGAATACGTGTGCAACAACACTTATAACCAAATTAGTGTTGAACTCCAAGAAATTTTAATCAGCGACGAGGGTGTATGATTTTCAAGGTTCAAGCTGCACTATGTCCCTGTGACGTAATAGTGCAGCTACTTGAGCCCCAAACACTCTCATCTTAGAGTATGTTAGAGATAGAACCTTTTCCACTTAAAATTGTTGGTAACAAAGAGTCATAGCTTATCTTCAAATAAATCTTGTTTATGAATTGCCTGGCAACAGCAGGCAGTGTTTTTTGTGTATTTCAGACAATGTAAAAACTCTATGTGCAAGTTAAGATCACTAATTTGCTCTCCCTCTATTTGCTGTGACCATCATACAGTCATTTATGAATATAATGTCATAATCCTGCTTTTCTTTTTCAACGAAAACCAGATCAGCAACCCGTTACGCATGAAATCTGTCCTAAATATACGAAATAAATAGGAATGATTTTCACAAGTGTTCTTTGCAAATATTCACAAATGTGGAAATTTATCAAATGGAACTAACTAAAATTTCCTCAGTACTTATTACATTCACTGGTCACTTTAGTCGAAGCAGCTCCTTCTGGTACATTGATCATTTTCCAGATTTAGGATGCCAGAAGGTTTGTACCGAGGTTTGTACTGCGAGAATCAAATATAGAGCAGTCAACTGGACTAAAATGTAACGTTAACGGTTACCTATAGCCAGTTTTGTGCGTTTTACTTTTACAAATACAAAATGGAAAAGCTAAAAGGGCATACCTTTTCAAGATATCCTATAGACGATCCAGCATCATCTACAGCATACACTTGGAAAGAAATCAACTTGCTAAAACTGGAAGGTGATGTAGCATAAGTTTAATGAGATGGATTTATGCAGTCATATATCACATCCTTTTAGGTAGTTTCAGTTACGTTCTCTCCAACTGTTTCCTCTCCTTCCCTGTGCTATTTCCTACCTCAACAGTTGGGAATCAATGAGCAAAGTTAACAAAATCTTCAAAACGAAAACAACGGGATGGAGTTCTCAACGAAAGTATGGACACATCCTATGCAACAGAATTCCGACTCCAAAGACACTGAAGTCCAGTATCATTGATTGCAACCAAAGTTCAAGCCGCCATTGACTGCATCCAATGACTACCAACCTGATTCGTTTAGTCTTCCGCATCATGTGTTGTAGACAACATAAATCTACGAGTATACATGAGTAAATATGACATGCTTTGCCAATTGATGATACACACATTTAGCGTAAATAGTCTTACCATAGGCGTCCTCACAGGTGCGTGGCAGGTTTCCGAAGGTTGCACTTGGGTTCTTTTCCAAACAACTCCTCCGATCCTCGGGGTCTGAGTCCAGACATTGTTGCCTTCCATTCCCCGTTGCTCTTGATTCTCTGAAAGGTGACGGCTCGAGTGTCCACTTCCTACCATAGACCTCATTCCAGACGGAAGCTCGCGTCGCTCAGCCAAGTTAAGCAGATTCCCAACAAAGACCTGCTTTCTCCAAAAAAAAACTCAACTCTGCTTAGACAATCTTGGCACTCAATTAGTCATAGAGTACAACCACAACTTCTGACTCCATTGGATGAAGAATCACTAAGCCACCAGAAAGCCTTTCCATCACACAAGGAATTTGTCTCCCAAACGTCAAAATAATCAAAACCTTGAAAGTGCAAGTGCTCATTTAACGGATAGGTCTCAAAATACTGTTGCTAATTCTCTTGACAACCAATGGTAGCAAAAATAGACAGGAGCACAATAGGCAAAGAATTCATAATATTCCGATATCTGTATGACTACTTGCGCCAACATAAGCTTACAAATCAGATCATGAAATTATGAAATACTTGAATAATCTTCTCTTTTGAACTGAGCAACAACCACAATTTTTGTGGCGAAATATGTAACCCAAAGAAAAAAGCAGTCCTGTTCACTGCTTGCATAAGACATACACCACCCAAGCACCTCTTACACAAAAAGGTGAAGCAATCATATCTCAGATATTATAGTCCCCAGATAGCGGTTATCCAGCTGAACTATGCAGACAGAGGGGAAAAGAAAAGGAAGGAGAGAAAGAACTGCTAGAAGTTTACACAACTTGTGTGAGTTCACATTTAAATTCTACCATTGATGAGCACTATCAAGTATTGAAATAAACAACAAGGTTCCCAAGTGCATAACAGAAAAGAATGTTATTTAAACCACACAAAATACATTCAATTTAAAATCACGAATGTAACGACACATCACTTGGTTGACCCACTGAAGCTCAAACTCATTGTTAAACAAACCGCAATTCACCCACTTCTTGTTCTTGTATGGAAAATTTTATGAAAGCGCTGGCATGCATACAGGGGTAACAAACAGTGATAAATAACAACATGTGCAGAGATTTCTGCAAAAACCGGGAGCACATAGGCACCTGGAAGTCAAACAGAGACATTCATCCACTGAAGGTTTTTACGTTCAACATTTGATTTCCAGCTACTAAACATAAATAGTCGATATGCACTTACACTTGTGAGGAACAGTTCTTCTTCGCTGACAATGTCCATTGCTTCCCCGTCTACTTCAGCCTCTCCTTCGTGCTCCCCTTCACCAACATCCTCCTCTCGCTCCTCTTCAAGGGTCCCTTCGCGGTCATCCTCATCGTGTTCCACACTTTCCCATCCATCTTCATTGGTGACATCCATGGAATCACTGTCATCATCAGACATTGTTAGACCTGGAATGCCATCTTCGTCAAGACTACAACAACTAGACGTGCCCTCTTCCAATTCATCCGCCTCGTGAACTGCTATTGCTTCTGTACTTTGGTTCAAAACAGTGACCTCTGTTTTAACTTCTGTCTCTATGCTCTCCTCGTGTTTATGATCAGCTTCTAAAGCATCGAACCGTTCCGCTACTCCACAGACTGTGGTTTCGCTGTTTGGGCCAGATGATGATGGCGAATTTTCCAATTCTCCGGAGCCTCTACTTCCTTCAGATTCCTTCAAATCCAGGCTTCCATTCAACCTGTAATATGGTGTCTGGCCAGTCTCACAAACTGATGTATCTTCCTCCTCGGAATTATCGCCACTGCTCCATCTTGAAGACTTCAGGTCTGCTTCATCTTCACTGCAGCTTCCTCCGCAAGGGTGATGATCAAAGAAGCTGGCCAGTGGAAAGGGCTGGGAAGCCATGGTCCAAAGATCAAATGGAGTATCCCGTTCAGTAACTTCACTCGAAAGCATATCAGCGGAATCAGCTGGTGAACCATGGCTGTTTTCAACATCATCATTTGCCATTCTTTCACAGCCACTGTTGCTGCTAACAATGCGCGTTTTTTCTTCTCCGTTTCTGACCTGCAACAGATATGACACTGTTGACTAAGTTTCCTGGTCTACAGTGAAGCAAGGCTAAATAAGAGATAAGTAACTGCCTACTAAAGCATACAAGGCGATAAAAAAGTTAAGATGTGTGAGCAGCTGTTAAATTATTCCTATTCTACACTGGAGCAAAGCTAAATCAGGCATAAGTAACTAATTACTAAAGCATGTAAGCCTAAAAACAAGTTGAGATGTATGCGCATGGTGAAAGTTGTCAAAATGACTCCCATTTGCACGCCATTCTTCAAAATAGAAACATAATTCATCCTCGAGGATATAAGGACGAAACACAAAGAAGCCTATTATGGCCACGCTCAGCAATAACTGTATCCCTCTGCATTACTCAAAAAGCAGGCTTTAAAATCATTGTAAATATGTAATACATGGTACACTAATAATGTCTGAGATGCTATATACAATAAAACTGTAATTGCATTTCTTAGCCACGGTAATAATTGCGGAATCACGCAATCATTAAGGCCTCATTTCACCATAGAGATATCAACATGAAACTGAAAACAAAACAAAAAAAGCTGGAAATCCACACACCATATTCTGAGCATCAGAAGCTCCTGGCTCCATTAGCGACCTTCTGAGAAACCACTTGGCCGCTGAGACAACGCGATAGTGAAGTCTCCTTGTTCTCCACCACCTCCACCCTTAATTGAACTTATGCGAAATTGACCTGAAGATGTCCCAATTGAGAAGCCAATGCTACACCGCGAATCGTTATTAGCGTTATGTACTCTATATCGGCACCCCAAAATTTTGATATTGATACCTTAAATAGAATAAACTACACTATTTAAGGACGTGGACCATAATCTGCCACGTCTCTTGGAACTAAATTAGAATGAATGACGCTAATTTTTTCTTTACACTAATAATTTATCAACGCTAATAACGATTCGCGGTGTACACCGTGAATCGTTATTAGCCTTGTGTACTCTATATCGGCACCCCAAAATTTTGACATTGATACCTTAAATAGAACAAATTGCACTATTTAAGGAAGTGGACCATAATCTGCCACGTCTCCTGGCACTAAATTAGAATGAATGACGCTAATTTATTCTTTACTCTAATAATTTCTATAGTCTAATAACGATTCGCGGTGTACAGTACACCGCGAATCGGAATTACTAATTAGAGTAAATAACGCTAATTCGGTCGCTCGAAATTTCGACTCTTTCACATCAAATAGAGTAAATTGAGCGGGGTACCTCAAATAACGTGCAAAAACATTTAGCGTACTTTATTCTATTTGAGAATTTGCCCCAAAAAAAGGGGTACCCCAATTAGCGTCATGTACGCTAATAGCGATTCGCGGTGTAGTTACGAAAAATAACGTGCGTCATCACAGATTGTAGACGTTGACAGCCGTCACTGGCATTGTCGACGTAATCGTCACGCCCTTAAGTGACAATTTCGTTTGGTACACAAAGGGACACCCGAAATCCGGGTCCGCCGGATCTGCGCTAAAAAACAAAAAAAAAGTCATCTAAGTTTGAAGTACATAGAGACGCACCCTTAGTTCAAAAAATGCAATTTTACCAGAAGTCCAAAACAGCCAGAAAAGAAAAGAAAGGCTATATTACAAGGGCACATAACTACACCTTTTGGGCGCAAAAGTGCGAAGGAGCGCAATGACTACAATCTAATAAAAAACTGCGCAAACCCAAAAAAATAAGGACTAAGCAGCAACCACTTGAACATGTATCTGAAACATGTAGTTGCACAAGGTGATTGCCCACACGCTTAACCTAAAGTAGATCTTTACTCACTATTTTGACAAACTAAGGTCCACAACCATGAAGGTCATACATGTTGATCGGCACATCAACAGAGTAAAAATTGAGGATTCAAATTGATTGCCAAGTCTTTTGGTGATTCTTACTTAACTGAGATCGTTCGTTTTTTATTTTCTATATCAATGGGCGTCTGGATTTTTGTTGATATGGCAATTTGATTTAACGTAATAGTGTCAGCGATATGGTGATTTGTGGTGCTTAAAGCTATGCTGCCCATCGTTATTGTAGTTTATTAAAATCAGAAGTTTTTTTGGCTGCAAATTCTAAAGTGATGTTAACATCACTATTATGCCTCCTTCCACTAAATTTGTACTATATACTCAAATGTTGCATCAACATTAGGGAATCCTTGAGAATAATAACAACAGGCAGTTGACTTGCCTTGAAATAGCCTAAACCTCGAGTAATGTGAGCTTGTTAGAGCAAACCTAAAAGCTGCTAATAGAACCTAGGACAACATTGAAAAGGTGATGCTGAAGGCAAAATTAGCTGAGCTGAACCAACATGGCATACAGGATGAATGGAAAAAACAGTGTTGAAATGAATGGAAGAATTGCGTGTCATTTCACGTATCTGTTGACCCACCATTATTGATCCTCTTGTAGTGGTCACTTTCTCTTTTGAGTCTGTTATTTAAAGGAGGGGAGGTCGAGGGCAAATTTTGCTAAGTTGGGAGTGCGAATCCAATGATGAAAGCGAAATAAAAATGACGGCTTTTTCGTGTGTGATATGACCAATGAAAAATATAAATTAGATGTTGCTTATCACGCTTGCACGTTCAGTTTTGAAAGTTTAAGCATCAATTACAAGTTTGATGTACGGCTTTGTTTGATCAATGTCGTACTTCTGATTTCTTTTCTCCATGGAGACTGATTAGCTCTCAGTGGACAACAAACAAAGCAAATCAGCACAGCATTCATCAGGATCATTTCCAAAACTCGAGAGGACCTTGAACATCATTGTGTCCCTTTGACTGGTACATAATAGAGAACCTCCGTCGAAAATATTAAAAGTTATGATATCCTTTCCGGGCCAAATTTCATACCGTACACAAGCTGACATACAAAACTTTTAAAAACAAAACTAAACAACAGGAAACATAAATATGCGCTTCACATTCCTTGATTTCTCTCGAGTATCCACAATCAACTAAATTCATTTAACATCCTTAAAAAAGAGTATATAATTGACCCTACTACACTCTTCACAAACTACAATCTTAAAACTCAGCCCACAAAAATTACGCGCCATATGAACAATATCACATATACCTGTTATGTACAGCTTTCCCTGACTGTTTCCTTTTCTGATCTTTTCCTGTTCCCTTTCCAAGCTGAGCATACTCCACCACGTCTTCAGCTTAACTTTCATACTCTGCAATGGTCTCCACGTAGACAGGTTCCAATCCTGGGTCCGGACCTAGGGCTACTGACCGGACCAAAACATCCGGCATTCCTGATTGGTCTCGTGCCACCTGTCCAACAGACATTTATCAACTTAGAAAAAAAGAAATGAAGACACTTTTACGCAGCCCCTTGGACAATGTTCCACGACATTCATGAGCTAAATTGATATAAGAGAAACCGTAATTATGTTTTCCTAAACAGGTCCAAAAGTCGAGGAAGGTACTTCACTCTTTGACGAGACTAAGGGCCTAACTTTATATGTAGTTACTCGTCAATTTGACATAATGCCACATGCTTTGGAAGAAAATTGTACATACACACCACGAAGTAAGCGAGTAACATACTCACACCCTACCCTGCACATTCTGTTCTCTACATTCCCATTTCTTCTCAAGTATTTTTTGGCAGTTGTACAGAAATCAAATTTGTGTAAAAATAGATGCCCTGTGAATTGCTGAACTGCCTCTATCAAAAAAAGGAAATATTTCACTGCCACAGTTTCCTTTCACCATGTTTTGTCTTTAGCTTTGATGTTTTTCTCACCTCGTGTAAATCAATGTTTCTCCATGCACACTGTCCATTTATTTTTTTCAGAGATGGAAGGTAAAAATCTTCCCTTTCCATCACAACCGACCGATAAATAATACAACTAGTGTGCACAGAGAAAAATGAGTTTGAAGTCCAAAATAAACATTAACGCTAACGGCAACACAGTGTAGTATTCCTACAAACTCTATGGCACCCGAAAATTTGCGCTATAGGTACAATTTCGCGAGATAATTGTCCCTATCTAGAAAAGTAAACATGGATTTTGAACAGGAATTTTTTCATCAAAGCGAGCTAGTGCAAGGTCAGAAAAAAAAAACTAGTCCTCCTCTTCTAACATACATGATCTAGAAAGTAGCTATGGAAATCATTCCCAGACAAAAGGCAATTGCCCAAAATTTGATAGCGCACACCACAGGCTCAATAGCATCTCAATTTACGTGCGACGCATTTTCTGTGCTGTAAGTGTTGAAGAAACCAGGAATATGGTCACTCAAAGCTCACGTACTTTCCAAATTTTCCCAAAAGTATGATAACTTACCAAGATTTCGTCATCAAGGTAGGAAATGAGTAGTTGCCTTTCAAATGAGCCAGCTGCCATCCAATCCAAATGAACCCAAAAATTCCATCAATTGTTGTATCTAACAAGTCAACTCATGTCCTCTTGTCAGTCACTCCATCCTAACCTCTTCCCATTTAGCTTTAAAACCTCTTTGTTTAGACCCATGAACATAGACTAAGCTTTATCTCAGCCAAAATTTCCATTTTTTAGACTTGATGGAGGCTAATTTGCAAAAAAGAAGCCAACTGTGACTGATAACCGGCTGCTGTGAATGGCATCTTCTCCCACAGACTGGATACATTAGCAAAACATTTCAAGCCAACAGTCACAAACCGTAAAATTGTGCCTCACCTAAGGGCAATTTCAATCCGTTCACCAAAGTCTCCTTGACAACGTCTGGAAGATTTGCTGCAGCGGCAGTCAGCTGATCAAAGGCACCCTTCAGAGGGGCAGGTACGCTGCCCTCTGGAACCACTGGAGTCGCCAAAACACCTTCGGAATATTCCTCCTTCAGCCTGTTAAACCACGGCCACACAGACCAGAACTGTGTCATTTTAAGAGAAGCTTTTGCAAAAGAAACATACTTTCACAACGAATGTGACACACTGCCTGTCCACAATGACTAAAAGTGTCGTTTTAGGATAAGGTTTTGCAATAAAAGCATACTCTAAACAATGAAACCTGCCTCTACAGAATGAGCAAAATGTTAGCTCGGTCTTGGAGACAATATCTACAAAACTGTTTGATTCCAGAGAAATTTTTTAAGCGTGGTCAACTTAAGATCATCATAACACTTACCTCAACGGACCCTCAACAGCCAGCTTTGTTGTCAAGGTAAACGAAGTTTCAACCTGCAAACACCCATTTCCACATCCATACATTTAATATTCCCGATAAGTCTTTTTTCAAGGGGACAAAATTCCATAGGCAAAAAAATGTCTATTATTGTCAAAGCATTAAGTGGTGAGATCTGTGGATCTCACCGAACCCAAAAGCTTCAATGAAGCAGTAGCCTTTGTCCCCCCTGGTAGAATTTCCACAGTCAGTGAGCTCAAAGATGCAACTTGCTCTGGCAAGCGTCTGCAGGGAAGCCAAGAAACCATAAAAAAATACTAATATTAACAAAAAACCTATATTAAAGAAAAAACCGCTTCCTTCAGTGTCTTAAAGTTTCTAAGCTAAAATTGAGATAGATGCTAGTAAAACTTGGCACATTGAAAAATCGAAATAGCCTCTTACCAATGGAGTAATGAATGAACAGCTCTACCACCATTCAAAAAGAGCATTACTTTGACCGATGGAAAGTAACATCAAAATGAATGACTGCTAGCTAGAACAGCAAATAGAGGAGAGAAGCCTGGCACAGAAAGCCAAGAATTAAAACAAAAAAGCAAAAGAAACAAAACAAGAAGCGTACTTGAGAAGTGTCCGAGCTGCAGCAAGGCCAGGGCTACGTGCTCCTGCCCAAACAAATTCCCAGATGCCTTCCAAAAGAGGAGATCTGTCACAAGAGGTCACCAAAACTCAGTAACTTGAGCCAGTATCTCAAAAAATAATAAATAAGATAAATAAATAGAAAAAAGCAAGATTATATTTCAATATTTTAAGTACCAAAACCAATATACGTAAATACTGAACAATAAGAGAATTAGGCAATAAAACTAGGCAACCGCCAGTCAGTCTCACGTTGTAGGTCTTGGAGTAGGGTTAAGTCGCTCCAAAGCCAAAACCTTTTCACTGACGTCAATTTTGGCTGAAACATTGCCAGTGCCAGAACTCAGGGCCTCCACTCCTCCAGCATCCTTTATCTGCAAATGATCTCTATTCTCTTTATTAGAGGCTTGCCTATTACACAAGCCCGTTCCTTTCTTTCATAACTCCTCTGTGTCAACAAAGATCAGGTCGTCAAGGTAACTGAAGCAGACACAACTCTTAAAAGGGGGCACAGGAATGAGAAAGAAATTGAAAAATCAGCAAGTGTGGCATAAGGTAACCCGTTTTCGACCAAGTTCACCAAGACTACTTCAAGAATCATTCTACCTAAGAGTCTTATAAATGGCCACATTTCCAAACCATGTCTCAACTCAAAGCTTGGATGACTCAGATAGGAATAGCCTCTAACGTAAGAATAACATCGAAAATATTTGCGAAGCTGTGCATCAACTAACATCGATACTCGGCTAGTTTTCAAGCCTGTGTGACTCACAGAAGCCCAGAGTTCAATTGTGTGAAAAATAACTGGAATCGCTAAATGTGTTTAGCCCTTACTCTATGCGTGCTATATGGTTTTATTTGAGTAAAACACGCATACAGTACAAGCAAACAAGATATAACGTCGCCAATAGTTTTCGCACATTTGAACTAGGAAATTGCGAGTAAAATCGAAGGCCTTGGCAGCTGAATAGTTCTAAACTTAAGACTAAGACTAATAAAGCTAAACTTCGACGCACCGCAATAAGCAAAGCTTCTTTTGCCGAAACACGCTCCATCTCCTTTGCGAACTGAGTTGTGCTGCCTTCACCAGTTGCTATTGCTGCTTTCACACCAACATTTTTGAAGAGCCTCTGTTTGCGAAGAGTGGATAGAGATTTTAGATGAGGATGATCCTTATTTCCGCGAAGAGATATCGTTTCGTGAACATAACCTCGTCCGTACATCAGCATTGTTGCAGCACTTTGCCGCTGAGCTTGAATGAGCCCATTTCCACTCAAAACAGGATGCATTGCTGTAGACGCCATGGCTATTGGCTGGAGTCACTCAGAAAGACCGGGAATACCAGCAACAAAAAGAAAAACTTTGTCCAACTTTGTGCTTCTCAACTAAGGCAAGACAAATAGAACTTATAAAACAAATGATAGGAATGATAAAAATGATAGGAGAGGCTGAAACGAGAATGGTAATACAAAATGTGTAGCCGATTGCAGAACTAATGTCTGGGCACGAAGAACTTAAAGGGGTCCACTGTAGTGTAGTGCCCCCCCACAAACTGGGAGAACCGGAGAACCTTCTCGATGCAAGGCATCTATCACACGTGCGATGAACAATCATTCCGCGCAGGAACCAAGACCGTGCGTCGCGCGGAATCTTGACGCCAAAGAGAGACGGTATTTTCTGGAGGTTTTGAAGTTTGAACATAGTTCAAACGTGTGAAAATAGTTGGAAACGCTATATCCTGTTATCCTGTTATCCTGTTATCCTGTTATCCTGTAATAAACGCGTATTTAATTCTTTATTTTAAAAAACCGTGTAAATATGCAGTATAGGCTAATCAGTAATCACATAGGACGTTTCCAGTTGTTTTCGAACGTTGGAACTATGATTTTTCTTTAGTACGGAAACATAAACGGTGGCACGTCCCTGCTTTCTCATCGCGCGGTTTCCGTCACGTCACACTACAGAAGTGGTCAAGTGCGTGCCACGTGACCACAAAGGTAATAATAGCCGGCGTGGCCGGGATTCTTTGTCGTCATTTATCTGGTTCGCCAACTCAACGTCAAGTTCTACAATCGTAACATCCCCTGCCGTCAAGTACAGTAGACACACTCGTACCACGCAGATTCGTCAAAATTTAGTTCAGTGCAGATCGTACACTATTTAGAGATCTTGCTGAGTGGACACCCCCAACGAAAATCCGTTCGAATTTCGAAAACTGTTCACTTTGAGGGCACCCAGTGCGTAATGAGCAGTATTGTGCTCCGGCGTAAGGTTTTGAGTTTTGACGTTTAAATGTGTAAAGGGTGTGTGAGAACGTGTCAAGTTGTCAACGATTTTTAGTTTTTGGAATATGTCATTTTCTTGTTTTTACGTACTGTTATTCGTACTAGAGATTCGGAACGGCAGACAGAAAATCTATGAGTGCTTGAATGAGAAATTATAAGGGTGGTGTTCCATGAGACAAAAAGTGGGGTAGTTTACAGAAATCGACCCATATCCGTACCAATCCGTACCGCTTATTTTGTTTTTATTGGCGAAGAGCATTACAGAGAATCTTGCCAATATTCTCCAAAGTTCTGGGAGGTAACAATGACCGTTGGATATTTTTTCGCGAAGCATTCGCTTCGAAAGTTTCCGAGGTACATCACCATTTACAGGAAAAATTGAACCGTGACACGCTGGATAATGAACATACGTGTCAAGACGGAAACCAAGGGAAATCGAAAAATTTCGCACATGATACATCCATTCAAAAATCCTAACCGAAATCATAAAAGTAACCTCGTGACGAGCTATCGTCACGCTATTTTTGTAAGCGCCCATTCGTCACATTATTTGTGACAAACTGACAATGCTCATTCGTCACGCGAAAAAACAGAAAGTCAAAAACCCTTAAAATTTAGCTGGTATCTGACAAGGCGTCTGCAAAGAGTACAAAAATTATGTCGTACGCTGACCTGGTCCACACGTACATGCTACGCAAATGAAGATTTCAAGCATAGTTCAAAAGTAGGTGACCGAACGCACATACAATATGCCTATTGTACCCAAAACATACAATATGCCCTTAAGACCCATATTGTATTGGCCGCAAAATGAAATAAAATAGGAACAGCGTTGAGTTGCACATCGATCGATAGAGAATTAGACGACATGTCTAAATTTTGAAAAAAAATCGGGAGGGACTTTTTGTTTATGCCGTCAGATTTGGAGGATCGGACGGTCGTTGATCAAAGTAGGTGATTTAAAAAGATCACGTGAAAAGCCCATAACAAAACTTACGAAAGGACAATTTGTCATATTAGCGTCTGCAATTTTGAGGGCCACACTAAATAAAGCCTCAAAATGACCAACCAAGCGATAAAAAAACAAAATTACCACACTGCCAAAAAAATTACCAAAACCTACCGACCAACCCTGTTGGCGTTCACACGGTCGAAACGCGGCTGTCAGACGAATTTGGGTGAACGGGATTTTTTACGACATGGTTTTTTTCCCTTTTTAGAACGCATATTCTCATGCGTCCGCGGTTACTAAAACTACTTTATTGTACTTTTTAACTTAAAAAGGTACAGTTATGTACGGTCTTACACTGACCGTACACCACTCTACTTAAGAGACAACGTACTTTCATTTTTTACGGTACTTGGAAAATAGCCCTAATTAGAGTAATGAAAAAAATAAAATAAACTACGCTATTTGAGAATTTTCCCGGTTTTTTTTCCCACGGAATGACATCCTTCGCCGTGTCAGATCGCTAAAAAAAACTGCCCGGCGGCGTGCGCTGTATTATGATCTTACGTCAAATTCGGACGTTCGTACAGGAGTGTGCACGACGCACTCACATACAGTATGCCTACGTTGCGCGAGTTTTGTGCAAAGTTTTGTGCGCCTACCAAAGGCCTACCATAAAACCTACTTTTGAACTATGATTTCAAGTTGAAGATGGTCGGTGAGAAAAATATTTGACGATTTTTCAATATTGGATATTATCTAACGTGGTACCATTCAATTTTGAGAATATAGCATCCTTCAAAATGTACAGTACACCGCGAATCGTTATAAGAGTAATGAAAAAAATAGAGTACAAAAACTAAAAAAATAAATAGAGTAATGAACGCTAACTTATGTGATAGAGTTGTTTCAACTATGAAGTTTACTCTAATTTGGCACGCTAATATCCTTTATTGTAAATAAGGTATTCGTACAGAATTTGGCAAAATGTACAGTTTATCGTCACTATAACGTTTGTACTACGTTGTTTGTTAAAACGTAGTTACATGATAACGGCTTGTATTAAATCATTATTTGTACTTTTTACCTAATAAAGTACAATTTTGCACGGTCAGAGGTCGTCCGTACTCCACACTATTTAAAATGAACCTATATTAGAATTACAAATGCTAAGTAAACTTTACCTCAAATAGAATAATGAACAAATTAAAATCATTTACTCTATTTCATGTGATAGAGTCGAAATTTCGAGCGACCGAATTAGAGTAATTTACTCTAATTACGATTCGCGGTGTAGCATCCTGTAATGTTGGCCATACGATTATATAATTTCCTGATAGCAGAGAAAAAAAATGGAAAAAGTGAACTGAACATAGTTCAAAAGTAGGCGCTTTTATAGTAGGCCTTTGGTCGGTGCCTTTATCATAAGTTGTGTTATGGGCTTTTCTTGTGATCTTCTTAGATCGCTACTTTTATCAGCGACCGTCCGATCGTCCAAATCTGACGGTGTAACTAAAACTTTTTGGTCATAATGTTTTTATTGGTCCAATTTTTTGTACGAATGTTTTGATTGGTCTGAATAGGTCCGAATACAATATGGGTCTTAAGGTCATATTGTATGTTTTTCATACAACATGCATATTGAATGGGCCTACTTTCACCTACTTTTTAACTATGGAGCAGAATATAGTATAAAACAAGTTTTTTTTTTTTTTTTTTGTTGTTGTTGTTTTTTTATATATCCAAAGATGTTACTGTAATTATGGTAGAATTACAGAACAGTCTGTACTGAAGTTAAGGGTACGTCCCCATGTAGTTAAGTATCTACTTTTCTCTTTCTTTTTGCCCTAAAATTTAGGGAACTTTGACAAAAACTTTAGACGTACGAGAAAATCATTTTTACCAATGTAGAGTGAACGTCAATTCATATTTTGGATGTACGACGTGTTTGTCGTCATGTGAACGCATTTTGGCGTTTTCCCCTTTTCGACCCTCGGGCAAGAGAATACAGCCCAAAAAAAAACTTCATCCAAAATCACCTCGAGGGGGTGATTTAAGTTCATGTACCGCCCAAACAGCGAATGAAAGACGAACCACGCACGCGCCACACAATTTGAAAACTTTTTGGACGAGGGAGAGTCCTTGCTATTTTTCTCCGTGCCCGTCACGCGTTATGTACGGAAAAAAAAATTGCAGGGGTCTCGGACTTCCACTAGCATTCATGGGTCCTTTGCATAATTTTTCGCTGTCGTCGCCTCTCCTCTCTTCTTCTCACACTATCACTTGTATCTCACACTTTTTAGAATGAGACACGACAATAATGGTATAAAATGAAAGATCTTTGAAAAATATATTTTTTGAAATTTTTAGGTTTTTATTTAATGGCAAGTTGAGTGAGAAAAGTAGAAAAAGCGAAGTCGGGAAACCACGGCGGAAAGTTCTTGAATCCGTGACGTCGACGTTGTCACAATTTCACAGAAATCTAAACGTCTACAACTGTCGCTTTTTCGTTGGCGTCATCAATCGTCGAAAGTTTCGTAGTTGTCTTCAATCGTCACAAGATGTACCTACGTCTACAGCCGTCACATGTCAAAGTTCCGATTTCATTTTCGCACATTGGGACGTTCTTCAAAGTAGTACGACGAATCTTCACTATAGTCCAAAATACTTTATCAAAGTAACGACTACATGGGGACGTACCCTAAGACATGAAGAAAAATAAAAAAACGTAAGCTGGAACAGTTTTATAAGGATTTAAATGTTTAAACTTGGTTTTGACGTTTAGAGGTCAACGTTTCAACTCAATACTGTCATGAGGGAATCTTTCACCTTTGAAGAAAATCTTCTGAGACTTCTTGAAGATTCCCTTGTGTTGGCTGTGAGCCTGTGAGCCACGCAACAATAAAAAATTAATAATGTATAACGAAAAGTAAACCCAAACGTGGATAGATCATCCTTCTTTTAATTCGGTTTTGTGCCAAAAAAAATTCGACGACCGCTCGTACATTATGCGAAAGATGCAGATCCTTCCAAAATCTCTGCTGCTCTTGTTGCTCTTCAGTACGGTACGGTTGAAGGCGGAAAAAACAGGAAGATCGGTTAAACCTGTCGAAATAAGCCGACAGCGAAAAAGCCCTTAACTTTCCTTGATTTCGGTCAAAAACATTTTTCGTAGTTTTGTTATCACTTGACCAGGCTTCCCTGAAAAAGTCTGCGATTCCGATTGTAAAACTTTTTCCATAGACCGGAACATGTAGCGTCCCTTCTGTACGTGGCACTCTATCATTCGTCACACGGTGTGATTGGAAAACGTCCGACACCTTCTATGTTACCGTCCTAGTTACGGGAACCCGCCTTTACTGGACTGTACTTTGTAGTCTGTACGATTTGCAGATAAGATACAGCAGTGGAAACGTACGATGGACGCCTATCAGGCGAATAATCCTGCAGGAGAAGGTTGTCTTATTGGACGACACGTGGCAGTAGCTTGCTCTGTGACGCCATGGCTGCCCCTTCAACCCTCCAGGTCGACGTATGGAGCGACATTGCTTGCCCATGGTGTTATGTCGGCAAGGTTAGCATTTGTACTTCTTTTTAATCCTTTCATTTGAAACCCTAATTTTCTTTTCCCTCGACCGTGACAATGGCGTGACGTCACGTCCACATTTTTTAATAATTTTTCTATTACACCTGCCATTCATTCTGCAGACACTTTTTACTTCAGACTGAGTTGTTATGTGAAGAGAAGGAATGCGCCTCTGAGCTGAAACCAATGTTGACATGTCTTCTGGATGAGGATAAAACACCACACTAATTTTGGTAGAAATTAAAAATCAGTTTATTCATACTTTGGAAATGCATTCATTTTTTTTTGCATGTTCTCCAAGTAAGTTTCATCTATCTCACGGCTTTTGGTGTGGTACTCTTTTAAGTTAAATAAATTTCACTGAATGACTTCTCTTTTTCTCTCTCTCTGGTTTTTTTTTCTCGCTCTCCCCCCCACCCTCCTCTCTCACTACCCCTCTCTCTCCCTCTCTCTCCCTTTCTCCCGCTCTCCCTCCCTTTCACTCTCCTCTGTCTCCCCCTCGCTTACTGTGCCTCTCTCTCCCTGTCCCCCTCCCTCTCCCCCTCTCTCTCTTCCTCTCCCCTTTCCCCTCCCTCCTCCCTCCCTCCCTCAGGCTCGTCTGGAGCAGGCCATAGAGCGTTTGGCCGTTTCCAACCCCCCTCTCCAGATCAACGTTAACTGGTCAGTTTGGATTGGGGGTTATAATTTTTGTCGTCTTGTTTCTTTCTCTATTTTCAGGTTTCATAATTAGGGTAGACATAAACTCAAGCAGAGGCAGCTGTATAAGCTGCAAACGTGATCGAAGAATAAGACGGAGAGGGAGAGGGAGAGGGGGAGGGGGAGGGAGCGGGAGAGGGAGAGGGAGAGGGAGAGGGCGATTTTGTTTTTTCTCTTGTTTGAACAATTTTGGAATGAAGGGAAGAATTTGTTTGACTTACAGTTTTTAGTCAAAGAGGAACTGATCAATCTTCCTGCGCTGGTTTTGGTCTGCTGTTTTTTTTTAAAATGGGAAAAGGGAAGCATCATTCATAAGTTGAAAAATAAGTGCTGATGGATCATTCTGTTTTAGATGTTTTTTTTTTTTTTTTTTTGTCTCTTTTTAACACAAATCGGTTATAATTTG
This sequence comes from Zygnema cylindricum, assembly GCA_037447655.1. NCBI lineage: Eukaryota > Viridiplantae > Streptophyta > Zygnematophyceae > Zygnematales > Zygnemataceae > Zygnema > Zygnema cylindricum. The sequence goes on along the minus strand of JBBHKE010001280.1, from coordinate 11,523 downwards.
GCTTGTTACAAATTGACGGGCTTTAGCAGAAGAAAAAGAAAAAAAAAAAAAGGAAACCAATGCCACCATGTCATGTTAAATTTTTGCAATTCTTTGAAGCAAAAAGCGAAGAAGTTGAATTTGGGTAAGAAGCTCTCTCCCTCTCTCTCCCCTCCCCCTTACTACTTTTTTCCCTCTTTCATTTTGTCCTTTTTGGGTGGTCTAGGCACCCCTATATGATTGACCTCCAAACTAAAATTGGTGGAGAGGAGTATATGGCCTACAATGTCCGGAGATGGGGGTCCGATTCTTGGACCCATTCTTTGAGGAGGTAAACACGTTATACATTAGTAGTTTTTGATTTTATAGTTTCGTACCAAATTTAGTGTGGATGTGTTCGAATGATATGTGAAAAAAAAATTGGATCCAGACGTCCTTTACGCCCTTTAGTGTGCTTTTGTTTTCGTATTTCCTTTTCTTTTTTTCTGAAATAGAGAGGCTAAGAAGCACCTTTTTAAACAAAGAAAAGCAATAATGAGGGGGACAAATGGTTGGAAGCGGGAGGGGGATGGGGAGGGGGAGAGAAACACACATGCACACATAAGAAAAGCCAGAAAACAGATCAAATTGAAGTTAAGAAGAATGAAGGACACAAGAATCTGAGACATTATGCAACCCTCTTTATCCATGTACATGTCTACAAATAGTGTCACAATCCGAGTGGACCTAAAAAAACTCCTTGAAACAGAACAGAGGAACAGAAGAACATGAAGAAAGAAAGCAAAAAACAAAGTACCCACACTAACTATGTTGTGGAGTCAGAAACAAAAGAGTTGTTTTTGTTCTGTGGTTCACTTTGATCCAGGTCATGTCTTGTTTTTATCCACGCATAATTATGGTGTGGGGGCAGAAACCATATAGTTGACTTTGGTCCATGTTGTGTTGATACTATCTACATTAATTTTGGTGTGGATGGCAGATCGGGAGCCAAAGACGGTCTCCAGTTTGCTGATTGGAAATGGTGGCCAAACACTCTAAATGCTCACAGGTTTGAACCATTTCTTCATTTACCTATTGTCCATTCATTAATTTAGTTACAGCATTGTCCATAATCACTCTTTAGTTCATCATCATTTTTCCGTACAATTTTATGTGTTGTAATTAACGTGGATGCTTCACATGCTTCAAATTTGCTGGAAAAGTGTGTATTCAAGGCTTTTTTTTTTTCTTAATTGCTTTTATCTGTTTATCAAGATATATACCTTAATTGCAATCATCTGGAATCTTTTCTCCCTCTCCTTCTCCTGCTCTCTCTCCCTCTCCCTTTATAGCTATCTCTCTGTGTTTTTGTTCTTTGCCTTTATTCCTACCTTTTCTGTTTTCCCTTCCATTCCAATCTTAGTTTTCCTTTCCATTTTGTTTATTTTTCTTTGTTGTCATTCATCACCTGCGATCCACTTCCTCCTCCCCCCAAAAGAAACAAATTAGAAGAATGTAAAAGGTTCTTTCAATAAGTTCAAAGAAATGTCTTAATCCCGATTCACACCGGGACAGGAAAACAAGCCCTTTTATATGTTTGATTCCCATTTCCTTTTTTTTTCTTTTTTTCTTGTTTTTTTTTTATCAGATTGGTCCATTGGGCCCAACAGGAAGGAAAGGGGACGGAGGCCAAAACTTTACTTCTTCAAAGAACATATGAAAAGGGCAAAAATGTGTCGGACATTTTGGAACTTTGCGAGATTGCAACGGAACTGGGACTCCATGAACCACACGAATATTTTGTAAGAAACAGATTCTTATATCAACCGTTTGAATATGTTTAAAGATATCTTCAAATTTTGGGAGGTTTTTGAGAGCATCGGTGAATGTTTAGGAATGTAGGATTGTTGTTTTGTCGTTTGAGATTTCGTGGATGCTTTACGAGACTTTAGATCACCTGATGTTTTCCCTTGGTCCCCCCCTTCTTTTTTTGGCTTGTTTGTTTGTTTCATGATTTTAAACTCGAATAGGTTGTTTACACAATTTTTGAGTCACGAGGGTGTTGTTTTTTTATCGGGTATCCTTTCGTTTTTTCTTTTCTTTTTTCTGGAACCGTGTAAACCTTTTTCGTTATAGAACTGGAGCAGTGCGAGAGAGAAGGTCATATCTTTGGGTGCTCAAATTGTTTTGAAGGAATTTTCAATTCTGTCCACAGGCTTCCGATAAAGGAAAACGGGAAGTTTTGGCCGAGGACCGAAAAGCGAAAAAAGAATTGGATGTTCGTGGAGTTCCGTATTTCTTGCTTAACGACAGGCTATACTTTTCAGGAGCACAGGTAAGTAAAAAATAAGAAAGACAACAAAAACAAAAGATCGTCCATTTCATGATGAACTTTAATCCTGCCGAAATGCCTCATCTGTGTCGGAAGCTTGAGATCGTGTTCTTTGCTATGGTGGTGTCTGAAAATCGCTCATTCTCACTCTTTCCTCGCTTCTCTCCTCTCACTTTCCCCTTCATTGTGCCCTCGTTGTGTTGTTTTTGCTTCTGTAATCATGTGTTTGTTGGTGATAGGGTGGAATGCGACTCTACAAGATCAGTTGCTTGTCATAGCCTTCAAAATTTTATCTGATACTCGTCCTAAGCTTCCGCTTTGTCCTTTTCGTTATGATGACTGTTAACTTCTGTATTTGTTTGTTTTTATCTTTTCTGCCTTTTGGATCGCTACAGGATGTTGCAACCATTGAGAATGCATTACAGAAAGCAGCTGCTTAAAGCTCCAAAGATACAATAAAAACTATCCTGAGAAAGGAGATATCCTCAGGATGCCAACCCACAAATGGAATCAAGCATTCTGGCTGATTGGGTGCATTTTTATGTATTTGCTTTTATGTTAAGTTTTGAAATTTAGCAATGTAGCTGTAAAATCACGGACCCGGTTTTTTTTGCAAAGTATATTTGGTTGTTGTAAGTTTCATGTAAAGAGTGCGGATCGCATAGGAAATTTAGCTTATGAGCTTTAGATGTCCTCTTATCAGCAAATAATTAAGTTTTGTGAAAATTATATATAAATCGATGAGAATTGTAGTCTAGGCTATGAGATTTAGATGTTTTATGTCAGCGAATAGTATAAGTTTCTGTAAAAACTATATATAAATCACTAGGATAGTTCAAATCAACACGGCCAAAGAATATAATGGACAATGTAATTTGCCATTTTCCTTTTCTCCAATGTACCTCATGTTTTTGGTTTACTTGAGCAATCTCGTTTATGTGGACTTGGTAAATATATTCAAAACAATTAGGAACAACTGGATGGAAAAACAGAGATATCATGTATGGACATCATATGATCAAAGATTTTTGGAGCAAAATTGTTATGCAATCCGATGTCATCTCACCACGCATTTCACAGCACATGTCGTGTGGACATAGAGATACTACTTGCCATAATGTGGTTCTCCGTAGCTGTTGAAATAATTGGACGCTGCAGTGCAATGAAAGTAACAATTGTACAACTACAACTAATTAAAAAACTTTTTTAACGTGTGCAATCAATTTAAATCATATGCATCAAACCAAAGAAAAGTCACTGGCTCCATTTGTTAACTGGAACCAAATGTTTTCAGATGTAAAATGCTAGAAATACTGGATTACATGTGCCAACTGTTGACATTAAACCGTAGAAATGGATATGTGACAACTGTCTCAAAGCGTGCATCCACATTATATGCACACTTTCGTGGGCATTTTCCTGTCCACTTCACTTTCTCAAACGTCATCCAAAAATTTCAATCAATATACACAATTTTATTTGTGTTCCAATTTGTTCGAAGCTTTCAAACATTTTTTCCATTCTAAACATATCTCATATGATAAAGTATTTCCTCCTATCAGTATTAGCCAGTAGGTAACTATGTTTTTTGTAAACTTGTTGCTCGCCATCCCTCTTCTTATATATCAGCACTTCCCCATGAAAGTCTTCAAAGCAGTTTGCAAAGCTAAGAATGCTTCTGACTATAACATCGGTGGAGCCGTGTTTGCTACGCCAATATATACAGGTCGCCAGCCATTGTAAAGCTTCCAAAAAACCGTTTTGGAGAAGAAGCAATTACTACTGCCAGTCATAAATTTACATTATATACACTCACCAACCAAGTGCCAGGCTTACGAGCCAAGACTCAACCTCAGATTCATTATTGGCTGCATTGGTCTGCATATGATAAGCAAAAGAGGGGCTTGCTTTAGTTAGAGAAAAACAAATATGCTTCGTAAGGTAAAACAGTTTCCAGAGACTGTAAAGCCATCTGACTGCCTGCTCCACCTACATGTAAAACCTGAATGGCAGTGCTTCGATGATATTTGACTATGATTGAAGGGTTTTAGTTGGCATGCCCATGCCCTAGGGTTCATTTTAAGTTATTTTTGCCTCTATAAACACATTGAGCCTGCAAATAGTCCAACATTAGAACATAGGGTTCATTCGGCATACACATTGAGGCGACGGACTCCTTAAGAGAAATGGGAAAACAACTTTTTATGCCTCTACCTTTTGACAGAGTGTTTGGTGCATTCATTGGTTTCAATCAATAGTGGGTTGAAACATCTACAGGGACCAGAACAAGAACAAGAAGTTCAAAAAATCGCCAGCACTGACCTTTAAAGCATGTATGTCTCTTGCTGCCGATTCTGAGAGTTCTTCATGTGCTTTATCTGCTCATAGGTACCGCTTTGTCAGATATCTGAATCCACTTTATTGCTTGATGAGACATCAAGTAACAAGATGAAAGGGGCAACAAAGAGTATCGTCAGGGAAGAAGGCTCACATTTTAAATTGAAACACAACGTTCTACTTGTCTTCCCCTCAAACAGGAGGCCTTTCTACTGACAGCACAAGCCAATCTCACACATCTCACATACCGATCTCTGTTATTAACTGTCTAACTCAGACATGCTTATGGGCTTAGGTGTTCAAAACCGTTTTTTGACTCTCTGATGTTGACAATATATCCAAAACAGTAAAATTGCCAAAATAGGTGTGATAAAAGCAGCAACTTCCACAAACATATGTGATCAAGGAGGTTTGGTTGCACAATATTGTTGCTATATTTTTGCGGTGCAACTTAAGCAGTCACATATTGCCAAAAGTAGTGGACCTCACACCTAAAACAAGATGACTGTGATACATAAAACCTACAACATCTACCATAGTTACTTCCAACGTCTTCCAAGAGTCCAAAATAGCCTCAAATATGGAGGAACCGCAGCTTCAAAGGCTACAGTTTCTTCATGCTCTAGAATCTTGAATGTATTCAAGAACAAAATGCAAGCCAGTGAGAGCCAGTCATTTAACTACTCGTGTAGCATAAATGAGCCAAATAATATACAAAAGCAGCAATATTGAAAAATTGAGATATCATCGGCTTATTTCAGTTAAGCGAACTTAACGATTTGAGTTCAAATCTTTACAACTACAGCTGAATTAGCAAACACCACTCGTCACTGAAGCCATGACCTTTTTTGCCGACAAATTCAGCCACGAGCTATATGATTCACTGTGATAAAATTTGTAAACTTTCCATAATAGGTACCACAAAACAGAGATTCAAAGGTTTCATACATTTTTCATCACCAAAAAACAAGATCATTGTGTCAACTGCGGTAGCTAGATTTTATTATAAATCTATTTAACCTTTTGTCCAAACAGAGGCATAATTCATAGCAAAAACTACAATCATCTCAAGCTTACATAGGCTGAAGATCGATTTCCACTCACCTTGAAATGCTTGTGCGTTTGCAATTTTTTGCTGCAATTTAGCATCCAGCTTCGCATTATACGAATCTAGGTCTGCCTTGGATTCACTCCTTAATCTCCTCAACATCTTATCTCTTCTTTCCTGCCATGAACACAAGCACATGAATTTTCTGGTCATAACAACTCAAGTGGAAAGTCTAATGACACATGAAAAAATTCAATTGTTGTATGAAAGTAGAAGCCTTATCCAAAATAATCGTAAAAAAGGCGTCAGGAAAAAAAAACAAACACGCAAAAGATTAAAACCGTTGTTAAAACTTTCTTATTGGCTACCAAGCAGCCTCAAGAGTACTTCACCGTCTTACCACCAGCTTTTTAAAGTCTGGCAACTTCACAAGTAAGTGGTGAATGAAAGTTGCATTCACTCGTTTAATAAGTTTCTTAAGTAAGAAACTGAGCTGTGCAACTCGACATGTTAAACGCGATGCTTGCTACTTTCAGCCTGATAATACGAATTTTCAAATTAAATACATCTCAAAACAGCACAATTGCATAGTTAATTTCATACAATAAGCCATGAAATTTCTATCTTAATTATAAAGAGCGTCTGCTGGCTAATTTATAGAAGAGTTTCCCTGCACTTGATACCTGTAAGGTCCAAAGACAAAGAGACAAACGGACAGAGGTGAACAGAGTAAAATGCTTAGGAGGGGTTACTTAACGGAAGTCTTAAGAGGGGTTACAAATGGGCATGAGCCAGTTGAGTGCTTATGGAAATATAGATGCCGCACTTTCAAACGTATCTTCCCTTCATTCTGACCCAATTTCAGTACTTTTTTATGACACCTTTCAATACTTTTTTATGACATCTTTACCTCAAGCTTTGTATCATCAACTACTGTGCTCAATTATCTTACTCTTGCAGCATTTATTATGGCCTTTGCGTCTTCCTCAGCCTTCAGCAAAATCGACACAGGATCATACTTGTTGCCTTTTTTAGGGTCCTCAGAATCCTTAGAGACCTTCGAGTACCCGCTAGCCATCTACGCCTAGCCTCAGAAACTAAATGATTTCTGTAACTGAGCTTAAGTACCTGACCTAAGTTGAGTTCAAAATTAGCGCTTTCAATAACTCACACAAGAAAACCGTCGTTTCAATGAATTCAAAAAAAACATAATTCACACTTTATGTTCTCTGAACAAGTTACATAGAGTCGTTTTCAACCGGTCAATAAATGTAAAGAAAGAAAAAGTATATGCATTACCTTTGTCAACTGGCTCTATTCTGATCGTTAATCCAAATGTTGATAGCGGTTCCTTTTTTCGAGATCGTTGGCTGGTGGTTTTCCTCGCCAAGTTGATCGGAAAGGACTGAACATGCAGGATTTGTATGAGCATGGCATGCAATCCCACCTCCAGGTTATCTTCTGAATTAATCTTCACCGTTCAAACGGGGGAAATCGACGGTAGTGGTGCGACGATTCCTATCTTGAAACTTCAAGAGGCGCTTACGATCCTGGTAAAGTTCTAGACGGAGCTTCCGTTGGCAGGCCGATATTTAATATTTTGACAGTACACCGCGAATCGCTATTAGCGTTGACAGATATTTAATATTAAACAGCAACTAGTGTGATTAAAGATAATTGGGAATTTGGGGATTTTCAAAGGAAATCAGTCACTCTAATTTAGTTTTTAGGGTTTTTTAATCACTCTATTTAAGAATTAGAATAAAAATTTAGGGGCGCCGAATTAGCGTGGTTAACGCTAATAGCGATTCGCGGTGTACTGTACAGTTTAAAATTTAAAATTTTGGCTGTCCACGTCTGATTAGTAAAAAGGCGGCAAAACCGTAACGCTTTGTCGTGTTGGTGCTTTGGATCAGATATTGCGTCGGTTACATAAATCGTCGGTTTTTGCAATACAGACTTGACTTTTAGTTACATAAATAGTATACACCGATTTGTATCGGATTTGATGTGCAAGGAAAAAATGCTCATAGTGAGCACCAGGACCAAGTCTAGTGAAAGATTTGTCACAAATCGAGAAAACAAACTACTCAAAAGAATAAAAATGTTCATGGGTGTCCAAAATGTTGGACTAAAGTTGTGTGTTTATCCACTCTATGGAACTAATGACTGTTATAAAATAGCGAATATGACTTTATTAAGAAAGCACAATGGAAAACCATCTCAGTACCTGGGAACGAAAAACGATCGGCAAAAATGAAACAGAAAAACCGAACGCAGGTGGAAGCAAACTGAAAGGAAAAACACTGCGGAACACGCTGACGGAATTTTAGAACACGTTGACGATCCATAGTAATAATAGCAGATCGAGGGAGGATAGAAGGAGCGTGCACTCACTGTAAAGCCACGGGTAGAAGGTTGACGGTTAATAGGAAGTAAGAACAGAAGCAGGAGGAAAAGGACCCTGACACAAGTACGGAGGAGCTCATCCAAAGGAACTCCTAATCAACCAGATATCCCAACAGCCATTTGAACACAATCATCCATAGCATCACGGTGTGCACAATCACACTCCTTTTTCCTCGCAGTTTTACGCACAGCCACTCCAACTTGTCGAGCCGCCTGATCAGCAGCTGTAATCGAGGTAGGGTTCATCAACACAATGCCACTGAAAATGCGATCGGTACTCTCGAGCAAACAATATTATTTTGCCGGGAATGAATTAACATGTGAAACATATCAACGAACAGAATACCCCCTTCGAGTAACAATAGTCGCAATAGTGTCGCGTACAATGTCTTGTGCCTGAATCAACTTTCCCTCATGAGAGTGATAAAGCAAATGGATGCCATCCAGCTCAAGGACACAGTCGTGCGAGCAAATGAGAGAATTGTGTAGAGGAGGGTGAGAAAAGCCAATTTTTTACCCTTTCTTTTACTCATTATTGCTATTAGGATTACAGGCTATTTGCCAAAAGACTTTTTGCAAAGAAATTGAGATTTTAGATTACGATTTAGAGTGTTTGGGTTTTTCTCCTCAACTCCATGCTCAGTCTTTTATGGTCCAGCTTTAAGGATATTCATGTCATATCATAAAATTGTGCAATCCTTTGAACATCATCATCACAAAATAGGACAATTTGAGCAACAGTTCTCATCCATAATGACCGTGAGATAATCACATATAACACAGACACAAGTACATAAAAAGCAACATAACAACAAAGGACAGCCTATATTCTGAATACCGAGAACATTTAGACGAAAGGGGATCATCTTTGAACATCATGACCACCATTCTGTCATCACCCTTGACACCAGCATCATCAATCAATACCAAACGCAATGAATTTGCCAAGCCATATGTGATACTAACATGAATAACATCATCTTCACCATAGACAACATAATCGAAAATCCTTTATTTCCAAAAATGGTAAAAGGTTTGGCATCTCAATACAAAATGTGTGACCAAATGTCACACTTGACGTGCAACAAGAATCATCTCCACTTATCCTAACCTATAAGAAAGGACAAACATAATCATTTAACATCCCGATAATCGCCCTCATAATCGTCGTCGTTGATGATGACACCCTCAAAATTTATTTTATGTGACAAAGAAAAAAATCATTTTTCCTAAAAAAAAAAAAACACAGAACTTTTGGTCACTTTTTGACCTCTATCTTTCTGAACTTGTCGACAAGGATCGCTATTCTCAATGACCACTCCTCAGTTTTCATCTCCGTTTCATTTGTACGTCTGAGATTTAAAGTATTTCTTCTCTCTCTGTCTCTCTCTTCTCCCTTTCGTATCTTTTTTCTCCAGTGTTATATTTCTCAAGTCCACGTTTTTGGCATTTGGTTGGGCTTCTCAATCCACAAAAAAAGTTTCCACGCCTGAAAAATTATGGATAGATGGATAAACGAGTAAAAGAGAAAAAGAGTAAATGATAAAGTAGACAAGTAAAAAGGGTACTGCGTAGATGGATAAATGACTAAAAGAGTAAATGATAAACGTAGTAAAAGTAGATGAGAAAAACGGGTAAATGGATAATGAGTAAACTAGTAAAAAAGTAAAGTAGACACGTCAAGGGTAAAAGGATAGATAGGAAAATGAGTTACCTAATAAATAAGTAAAGAAGATGAGTAAAATGGGTGATGGATAGATGGATAAATGAGTAAATTTGTAAGAAAATAAAGTATTGAGACAATACCTGCATTTTACAGTTGAAAAACTGCACAAAATTTGCCCCAGGCACACTTTCCACGTTTCTGTACATCTCCCAAAAATGGATTTCCAAACTTCCCTTCATTTTCCGTGAAGCTACAAGAGAGGGGAGGGAAAGAGGGTGAGAGGCGGACAGAAAATCTTCGTCAGACCCCCATTTCCTACAAGACAGAGGAAAAAGCAAAACACCCGACATCTGTTAAATCCGGTAAAGATTTCTTATCAAAAAAGACCACAAATTTCCACTCTAATTCAGCTAAGAAACAGGCCACATTCTTCTCCAAAATTCTTTATATTTTCCACCATTATCATCATTTCCTTTCTAACTCAGGTAAGTAAGAAACATACAACATTCTTCTCAAACTTTCTTTACTTTTATTACCGTTATTATTATGTCCTTTCTCGCTTAACTTAAATTTGATAAAAAAAACCGCCAGAATCGACAAAAAGAGCTATCATTAACGAAATTTGAGGATTTTGATGATGTTTCTTTTACCAAAATTAAAGAGAAAAATAAATGGAAGACCAATGAGGAGAAAATAAAAGTTCCTACTCTAAGAACTTACTACAAATTCAAAAGAGTATATCTCACCTTTTTTTCCGACAGTGAAGTAAATTGGCTTGATTTGCTGACTGTCTTCAAGTCCTTTCCTTCGAAAAGGAAACAAAAACTAAAGGAGAAAAGAAAGGGAAAAAAAGACAACAACTTAAACTGAAAAACTTTATCCTTCGACTTGTTGAAAATTAACCTCTATCGGATTTGTCAAATTCCCTGTATTATTATTGCTTAAGAAAATATTATTTATATCATATATATTTGGTAATTTATCCTTCAACTTATTAAAAAAAAAACTTCTATCGGATTCGTTAAATTCATTATATTATTGCTTAAGAGCATATTATATATACCATATATATTTATAAAGAAACAATCGTAAAATGCTCTCCTCCTCAACCTTTCCTTCCTTCCTTCTCTTCCTTTCCAGAAAGGACCCATTAAAGAATCACTATCCACACTATTTTTGGTCCCTCCAAACTTTACAATCACACTACTTTTACACAAAATATCACACGGAAAAAAAAACCAGAAGTTAATCAAAAATAGTTTATCTATAGGTCTTATTTGTACTCCAGAATCCCAATGGAAAAAAAAATGATAGATAATAAAAAAAAAAAATTGCTTCCCAGTCTTGATCTCCTTTGAAATGAAGCAAAGTACCAAAACTCCTTGCCCCCGTTCACCCTCTCTCCCTTTCTTCCCTCCCCTCCTTCCTTCAGTCCTTCCTCCATTCACGTTTTGTTTCTTTCGTAAAAACCGAAACTCAAAAACTTCCTCTCTCCCCTATCCCTGAATCTTGCAATCTTCTCCTTCCCATATCCCACTCCTCTCCTCGTCCCTCCTCCCCCTTCCCCTTATCCTCCTCCCCTCCTCCCTCCCATCCCATCTTCCCTCTCCTCCTCCCCCTCCTCCTCCGCCCCCGTCCCCATCCCTTTCCCCATCTCTCTCGCCATCACAACCCTCTCCCTCTCCCTCACCCCCTCCCTCGCCCTCGCCCTCGCCCTCCCCGCCCTCTCCCACTACCCCGCCCTCTCCCACTCCCTCTCCCTCTCCCTCTCCC